>PVLA01005893.1:0-129469 GCA_004027455.1 Hydrochoerus hydrochaeris
AGGGGAGGGGATGGGATGTTATTCAGCAAATCCATCCTTTATAAATAAAGGAAAAAGAAATACTTTCGCTAGCAAACAAACTCTGAGGTTGTGACCATTAGATTTGTCTTATAGCAAGTTTGTGAGACAGTTTTTCAAGTTGAAGTGAAAAGTGAAAATTCATAGCATAAAAACTTATAGAGTATAAAACACTGATAAAAGCACACAAAATTCAACTAATCTAATCCTGTAGTAGTGTCTGTAAATAACATTTTCCATTTTAAAAGTGAAAAGACAAAACTTAACAATAACTATAGCTGCATGAAGAGATGCACAATATAAAAATGCAAACCGTGACACAGTGAAACGCTGGCAGGGCGGAGAGGTTTCACACACAGTCAGAGGTAATTTAGCATCAGCTGGAAGAGCCTGCTACAGGGTTTTTAAACCTTAGAGCCTCATGGCAGCCATTATGCAAAATCCTATAGTAAGTAGATTGGCAAGAGATAGGAAGAGAGGAATCAAAACATACCAAGGCAGAAAATCCTCAAATCAGAGAGGAAGACAGAAAGAGAGGGGGCAACAAAGGACTTACAAAACAACCAGGAAAAAATAAACAAAAAGAAAAATCCTTATCTTCAATAATTACTTGAATGTAAAGGATTAAAGTGTCCAAAGGAAAACAGAGTAGTTTAATAGATTTGAAAAAAGACATAAACATATGCTGCCTACAAGAGACAGACTCGTGTCAGCTATAAAGATAAACACAGCCGGAAAGGAAAGGACGGACACATTTGCACAGAAAAGATTCCCACACCAAGAAAACTTAGAAAGACAGCAAGGATAGCTACATTTATGTCAGATAAAAATGAGGAAGTCAAAAACTGTAAAAAAGAGACAATGAATGCCATTATACAATGATAAGGGGCTTTGTTTATCAGGAGGATGTAATAATTATAAGTATATTTGCAGCCAACTGTGAAACACCTAAATTTATAAAGCAACTATTAATAGATCCGACGGATTAGGTAAGGAGTAAGATAGTGACATGGGAGAACTCAGTACCCTACTGCTAACAAGAGGTGGGTTAGTGGTCCAGACAGAAAGCCAGAGAGAAGACACTGACCTTAAATGCACTCATTTAGGATTCATATAGGAAAAATCAAAATATGTCATTTTCAAGTATTTGTGGAACATTCTGCAGGACAGATCACATCTTAGGGCACCACCCAATCTCTGACAAATTTCAGAGGTGTGAACTAACACAAAGTATCTTCTGACTACAGTGTATGACCCTGGAAATCCACAGTAGGAAAAAACCAAAAATATTACAAATATGGAAATTAAACAACATGCTCCTAAACAACTGATAGACCAAAGAATAAATCAAAAAGGGAATTTTAAAAGATCTGAGACAAAAGAAAAAAAGAATGCAGCATACCAACTGCAGAAAATAACAAAAGAGCAGGGTAACCTTAAAAAGATAACGAACTTGGCAAACCCTTAAGTAGACTAATTTTAAAAACAAGGGAAGATTCAAGTATAATCAGAAATAAAAGAGAAAATATTTCAATTGATCCCATAGAAATGTGAAGGCTAAAAGTATGATGGATACTTACTTGCCAATAAATTGGATTACCTAGAAGAAATAGGTAAATAGATAAATTTCCAGCACTTACAACTTACGAAGACTGAGTCATAAAGAAACAACAATTGAACACATTGAGAGTGAGCAGGGAGATTGAAACAGCAATTTAAAAAAGAGAAAAAACCTCCCATCAAGGAAAAACCCCAAACCCGATGGCTTTACGGATGACTCTGCACATGTGTAAAGAAGAACTAATACCAACCCTTCTCAAAACTCTCCTAAAAAATCAAATAGGAGGAAGATTTTCTAAACTATTTAAGAGGTCAGTCCTACCTTGTACCAAAGGCAGACAAGGACACCACAAAAAAGCTGCAGGAAATATGTTCCTGATGAGCACGGATGCTCAAAATCCTCAACAAAACACTCACTAGCAAACCAAATCCAGCAAACAACATATTAAAGGCGTCATTCTCCAGGACCAGGTGAGTAGGAACCTAGGGCACAAAGACGGCAGAACAATTCATAGGAGGCAGCACAATGAACAGAATGAGAGGAGAGAAACATGAGAACCTCAGATGATGCCGAAAAGGTAGGTGACAAAATCCGGCACACCCTCCAGATAAAAGAATCAGGAGGGTGCCTGAGCACAGCCAGCCAAGACCACCTGTCACCAGCCCACAGCTGACATCAGACTCGGGGCTGCGGGGTCGGGACTGCCCGCTTCCACTTGTGCAGGCTGACGCTGAGGGTTCCAGCAGTGGTGCTGCTGAAGGTCCTGACCACAGCAGTCAGACAAGAAAAATAAACACAAAGCAAGCGTCTGGCTCAGCCAGGAAGAAGTGGAATTTGTCCCTTTGCAGATGACACATTCTTCTCTGGGGAAAACTCTCAGGTCACCACCTAAAACTATTACAAAGGGTGAATTAATTCAGGAAGGTTGCAGAGCATGAAATCAGCCTGTAAAGATCCTAGCTTTTCTCTTTATTAACAATGAGGTATCTAAAAAAGAAATCAAGAAAACAGTCTATTCATAATAACAACTTAAAAATACACTAACCCACGGGAGTGAAAGACCTGAACACTAAACCCCACAAAATACTGATGAAAGAAACTGAAGATGTCGATAAATAAAAATACACCCCATGGATTGGGAGAATCGACATAGTTAAAATATCCATCCTCCTCAAAGCAATCTATAGGATTCAGTGCAATTCTTATCAAAAGTCCAATGATATTTTTCACAGAAGTATAAAAAAATTCCTAAAATTCATTCAGAATCTCAAAAGACCTTGACTATTCAAAGTGATCTTGGATGTATCACATTATCTGACTTCCATTCTTGCTACAGAGATAAATAAAATAGCAAAGCCATGGCGTGAGTACAGGAACTGAGAACAACCAAACGCGTCAGAGAGCCCAGAAACATATCCATATGCTGACAGTCAGTTCCTGCTGGACACAGATGCCACAAATGCACATTGGAGGGAAAAAACTTCTCTAATAAATGGTGTTGGGAAAACCAGTGATCCACATGCAAACGAATGAAATTGGTACAACTATGTCACATCATACTCAAAAACTCAACTCGAACTGTAGCAAAGAACCTGGAAAGTTACTAGCAGGAAACAGGAACAGCTCCATAATACTGGCCTGGGAATGTTTTAATATGGCTTCAAAAACAAGCCAAAAATAGGCAACAGGATTGCACCAAACTAAATGTTTTTGCATTGCAAAGAGAAAAAAAGCCCTCAGCGTAAAGACACAACCCATGGAGTGAGAGAAAAAGTTAGCAAACCACTTGTCTGCCCAGGGCCTGGCAGATGTCAGACAGCTTGCTAGGGATGAAAACCATTCTCTCTCAAAATGGCCTCTGCCATGATTAGCTTTAGAAGAAAAATTCCACCTTTATGTGGCAAATCATGGAGCTGTTTACAAACTGCCTGGAATGGAAGGTAAAAAAAAAAAAAAAGATAAGCAAACATTTGCCATTTTTGCTTTAGCTTCCTAGAACCTGGGCTTCTAGTTCTGATTTCGCTCTTTCCTAGCTATGAGGACATAGGGTCAGCTGACTTCCCCAGCCTCAGTTTACTGACATCTGTCCCAAACCACTGAGTGGGGATGAGGCCTTGTCACCCTGACACCACTGCCTGGGGCTCAGGGTGAGAATGACAATGGACTAGCTCTCAGCCCAGCGTCCCTTCTGCCACAGTGTGCCACATGGCATAAAGAGTTAGTTTCTGAGTTGAAGTGAAGATTATTAAGATTACAGAGGCTTCCCAGCTCAGTGTTGTGAGAATACCAGCCACTCCGAGATTTAGACAAAGACATCATTTAGGTCAAGTATCTGGAGGCTGAGGAGTTCTGCCACCCCAGGGCCAGTATCTGTCTGACCAGGGCCAGTACCCATGGGAGACTCGGTGTGTCTCAAAACCAGGCTGCTCCCTAGAATCACTTTGCCTCAGGGGTTGCCCCCAGCTGTTTCCACAGAGCAACTCTGCAGACCTCTGAGACCTCATGGTGTAGAGATCAAAAGGAAGCCAATTCCCTGTTTCAGAAGAACAAAGCCAGCAGGTATACTACAGTGAGAAAACGTGGTGTCCCCTGAAGATGCCTGCTTTAGAGGCGGGGTCCCCAGGACAGCAGCTCAGGGCAGTGGTTCTGCAGGAGGTGAAGGGCCTTGGGTCCACATGGGTACGCCCTCACAGAGACTGTGCATCCCCATCCCCTTCCACTCTGCATCCTGGCCATGAGGTGACAGTTTTCTGCCAACGCATTCTCGTCATTGCTGTTCCACAGCTCTGCAGAGGCTCACAGAACGCACCTGTCTGCTGGCGGATCAGAAGCTCCAAACCCAGGGCCACTGTGAGCCTTTCCTCTTCGTATGCTCAAGCCTCCTCAGTTTGCACGGGGACGGGGTGCAGGCTAACACAGGGTCTGTGCAGACTTCGGGCACTGAGCCCAAAAGGGTCCCTTGGTGTCCCCAAGTTGGCACAGCCATCTTAAACCCCTGCTTCCATTCTATCTGGATTTCTGCACCCTCATTTCCAGTCTCTTCTCTCTGCCTGCACAGATGACATTTTGATGACTTGGATTATACAAGCTGCCAATTTATTCTTCCTTTCTTTACCTGGCCTACATCCATGCCAGCCTCAGGTTCCCAGAAACCGTAATGCTACCTGCCAATAATATTCTAACTGACTCACAGAGAAGTTGAAACTCGCGGAGACAGAAATAAAAAGTGATCATATTTTCCAGTAACTCTCCCCTGACCCTGTGGTGTATATTTTAATAGGATCCTACTGAAAAATATAAATATACAGAAGTAGGCACAAACCACAAGGGCAGAGCTGAAGAAATTGCCGTGAAGGGAAGAACTGTAGCCCCACAGGTGTCAAGAAAGGCATTTCTGAGGGGCAGCAGCTTCCCGCCACCCACACGGCCGCTCCCCTCTCCAGTTACCACCTCATACTGACTACAGAAACTCCTTTGCATGTTCGAGCTCTGCTAGTGCAGGGTTGGCCCGCGGGTACCCTTTGTACCTAGACCCTTACCCAGCATCGTGTGAGGCCACCACATCGGTGTATGCCCTGGTACTTTGCGCCTTTCCCTGGCTTCTCAGTACTCCACTTTAAAGTACGCATCATACCTGAGCAAATCCTCCTCTGGGGGTCAGCTGAACTCCTGAGGTGCTCACCACTGCATCCTTGGTGGACCTCAGAGTCCAATTGCTCTTCCCTTCCAGCCTCTGAGCCAGGTGGAGGCTCAGCCCAGCTCCCCGGGGTTCCAGCCGACCCTTCCTGCTGACCCCCCTCAACCTCCTGACCCTGACTGTGGAATCAGTGTGTATCTTAAAACAGAAACTACCACCACCAATGGTGGGGTTCACTTATCCCCGGAACCGTGGCCCCTCAAGTGCTGGCTGCCTGGTTGGCTCCCCCATTCCTTCGGATTTTATTTCTTTTTCACGGCACTTACTTCTGGGAGGACGATGCATCTGAGCACGCTGCCTGCGGTCTTGAGCCAGGGTGTAACTGCAGCCTAGTCCCTTCCCTTACAGTGCTTTCCCGACAGCGCCAGCTCCACCCTTTTATTGAGTATCTTTTCCCATCCCATTCAGCTCCTCCGCGATGCAGCAAGGCCTAAACCTCAGTGGAAGCCGCTCTGCTTCCCCTTCGGCCCCTGAGCCCCTGCCCGTGCTGGGAGCAGAGAGGGAGGCAAAAGAGTCCTTGCCCGAGGCCGCACCGTGCTGAGCACACCGGACGTGCTCTGTTGAAAAGTGGAGACCACGGCTGTCTCCAGCGAGCCTCTGCTGTGGCAGTGACATGCACAGTTGCCCTGGCCTGGAGGGCCAGGCTCTGTCATGGAGAGAGAGCCTCGGGGACCCCGTCCTGAACACGGCACTGAACACAGCTCTGTCCTTGTCCTTGGGGACAGTTGGCAACACCCTACCCACGCCCCTGCCCGCAGGCCCCACACATTAAGTCCCCCGAGGCTCCTGGCAAAAGTCTCCACAGCTACAAATCAGCTGTTTGGAGCAGGGATCGACCACACAGCTGATTCCCGGGGAATGTGCATCCCTTATCCACACCCAGTCCCAGAGAGGGTGGCGCCAGCGAGGGCAGGCGAGGCCCAGCCTGGGTGGCTGCACCACCCTCAGACCCTGCCAGCCACAGGGGCCATCAGGACAGTGATTCTCTGTGGACCCTCTTTCCGGGAAGGGAAAGGATCCGATGATGGAGAGAGTGGTTTTCTTCCCAGCACGGCTTTTTTGCACTCCTCAGCTACTTGGGCACTGGGCAGGTGTGGATTCTGGAGGGTGGCACCAGGGGCACTGGCACAGTGCCTTTGTCAGTCCTCCAGTGGATGCCAGCACCAGCTGATGAAGGTTTCCTAGACTTAGCATATGGGGCCGGGCGCCTTCTTCCCTCGGTTTTGAGCCATTTAGAACAGCAAGGAAGACTGTGTGACATCCCTGAAGCACCTGCCGCTGTCATTTACACACAAGAAACACAAGAGCAGGGCAGCAAGCAAGCTCCAGTGCTCTGCTATGCATCCCGCCACCTCCGATTTAACCTTTTGTGCATTTAAAAAAATTGCTAGTACATGTGTGGGCCCTAAGAGTCCATTCCTCATGGGGAGCTGGCACATGTACACGACACGTTTTACGTCTTTGCATGGTCCCTTTCTTCCCCGCTATCTCTTGTCCCTTTCCCATTTGCAAAAGATTTAACTCCTTGTTTCCTATCAGTTATCATTATTCTGCTGTTTAAGTTATTTATATGTTGTTTTTCTCATATAAGAGAAACCATGTGGTAATTGAGCTCATGGGTCTGACTTAGTTCAGTCAACATTATCAGGTGCATCCATTTTCCTACAAATGACCCAAGTGCATCCTTCCTTATGGTAGGTAGAGTAGTGCTCCACTGTGTATAAAAACACATTTCCTTCATCCGTTCATCGCTGATGGACACAGAGACGGCTTCCAAGACTGAGCTCTTGTGAGTTTTACTGCCATAAGCACAGCTGTGCAAGTCTTACAGAAATTTTATCAAGGAAGACTGTGTTATCCCCTGTAAGAGAAATTTTCTCTTATTAACAGTGCATGGTCTACACTGCTCCATGCTGCTCATCTCCTCCCAATATTCTGGGAATTGAGCCGTTATAGTTAAAGCTGCCTAGGTTAAATTCAGACAAGGATTAAGCTGACTAGAAAACCTGGGTTGCGAGGTAGAAACAGCCCCCTCCCATGTTTAAGGAATTTATGGAGTGTACCTTCCCTGGGCATCTGCTGCCCATATTAGGAAACACCCTCCGCCGCCCAACTCTAGACCACCCTATAGTCGCCCCCTCCAATGAATGTAGAAAGCCGTTTAAACTAACCAATGCCTTCTGCTTCTGTGACCACGCTTGCAAAGACCCCTCCTCCCTTTGTTCGGTAGTTTAAAAGCCATGCTCCGGCATACCTCGTGGCTCTCTGTTCCTGCGTGTTCATTGAGCCCCACGCATGCTTGGACAATAAAACCCCTTGCCTATTGCATGAGATGGCATCTGTTAACTTCTTCCTACACGCAGTGGGCGTCTCGACCCTCACACCCCAAGTTACAGCTGAGGAGATGACAGGCTCCTAAAGTTGACAAGGCACCGTTAAGGTCACTGGACACCAGAAAGCAGACTGAGGTGCAGCCGTGGTTGTTCCCAGATCTCCTGCTCCACACAGCACGTTTTCAGTCTGAAATGAACAGCAACTTCCTCACCCACAAGGTCACACAGTGAGTTGACTCAGAGCAGGCTGGAAAGGCACAGGTGTGCTCCTCCGAGGACACCCCCTCCTGCCTCCACCCAGCTCCAGTCCGAGGGGGACAGACGCACACAGCCAAGGTTGAAAAATGGTTTCGCAACACCTCTAACTCCAGCGATGATCACAAAGTGCCCGAGGCAGCGTCCCTCAGCTCCCAGAGCACATCCCTCCTCCTCTCCTCCGGAAGCTCTCAGGAGAAGGAAACCTGCCCTGCATAGAAGCTTCCTCCCTACCTACTGCGGCATCATTTGCATTTCAAAAAGCAAATGCCCTGCTGCTCTCCAGAGCCCAGAGCTGGGGAAAATCCTGTGCCTCCCTGGGCGCAGCCCACCCTGCCAACCTGTCCCCCCAGGACCCGGAGCAGCGCCCCAGGCGGCGCCTGCGGTGCAGCTGAGCAGGCCAAGCCGGAGGCCTTGGGAGCCACGGATGTGGGCCCAGGGAGCTGCCTCCCCGCTCTCTTCTCGCAGCTGGAGGCCACCTCTGGTTATAAACAATCACTTCCCTTCCGCATGGCTTCGTCCGTCACCTCTAAGAACCTGCTGCTCTCTTGTCAGTCAGCACCTGCCCAAGGGCGCCCGGTGGGTCCCCACAGGGGTGGGAGGGTCCAGCGGGGCCCAGGATGAGCAGTCACTTCCTCTGCAGGCCGAGGACGCAGACAGAGTGGCTGGAAAATCTCAAACCAGCGTGCACGTTTTCTTCGACCCAGAATTCTGCTCTCTTGTAGACAAAGCGGTACAGGAAACGATCCTCTCCGCGGCCTCTGCCCCACCAAAAAGCCGAGACCAACCACGGAGGGCAGCGTGAAATCCTCCGAGGTGCGTCCGAGGTACACAGTGGGACACCGCGCAGCTCACTCGCAGGTGTCGGAGGGGAAGCAGCTGCCTGGCGCTAAGCAGCAGCTCAGCCCTGCTGAGCTCAGACCATGCGGGCAGGCGCCCGAGCCGAGCCCAGCGTCAGCCGAGTGGGAGGCAGGCTTCCACACCCGTGCCGCTTCTGTGGCCTATCTTTGGTTCAGCTAAAATTTAAGACTTGTTTCTGTCTACCAGCCTTGTGACCCTGACCTGAGCATGCCCCGAAGTGCTTGTGTCAGCTGTCCTAACCTTTCCAGCAGGTGTCCTATGACCCAGAGGGGAGCATGCCCAGAAACACAGCCACCTAGTGCCTTCTTGAATTAGGACCCCAGACTAAGCATGCTGCAGACTGTACACCTGAAACAGCCTGCTCGGAAACGTGCACCTCCACTGGAGCCACTCGGGGTGTGCTCACCCCCGGAGTACTTTCCTATGTGAATATAGAGAGAGATTTCCCAAATCAAATCCCCACTTCCTTAAGGAGAGCATTATTTGTGCAAAGAACTGTTCACTGTGCTACAATGAATCTTGACCTATTCTTCTATCTTCTCCTTGTGGTCACTGGCTTCATATTTACCAGAAGGGACCGTGTTGCCTCAGGGTACACTATCACATTCCAGAAAAAGCCACTAAAATTTTGATTAAAATAAAATTCCTTCCTTTGCTCTTCCCCCCCAAAAATACAAAGTAATGAGAGGGGGCGAGAGAGAGTGAGAGAGAGTGAGAGAGAGAGAGAGAGAGAGAGAGAGAGAGAGAGAGAGAGAGCGCACCAGGTGTCAAACCTAAAGATTAAATTTGAAGAGAATGAGTTAGGTTTCCTGCTGCTGGTGACAGTCTGAGGAGATCAGATTGAGATGACAGCTGGGACTATAATTTTCTTGGCCCTGCAGGGCTCAAGATGGAACTGAGAGTCACATTTCTTGACAAGCTGAAGAGTTGAAGAAAGAGGAAATAAAATTTTCACTAACTAGAAGAAGAAACCATAGAGTTTCCTATTTCTCCTATGGTGCTAGATGGAAAGAAAAATTCCCTTAAGAACCTAAAACCCCAAATTTGAGCTACATGTAATAATAAAGCCAGAATATATACTCTCCCCATGATTTAAGAATCCTCAGGTAAGAACTCATCTGTAGTTGCTTCTATACTAGTAGATATTTTTGGAGAACACAGAAAAACTAATACCAGTCTTAGAGGAAATCTCTAACCCACATGGAACTAGCCAGGAAAAAACACTCCCCAAAGATGTTCATCTTCCAGAAAAACAGCTATAACTCTTCAACTAATGACTCAGTACGGGGGTGACCAAGCAGACATAACCACGAGATCCAAGCACCCACAGGAACTTGAGATCAGAGAACAAACAGTACAAGACCTAAAATAATAATGTTTAAAATGAGTGAGAGATGAGATAAAAGGGTAGCAGCCACATGAAAAAGCAAACTCTACGGGTGGGGGCTAAGAACATATTTTCAAAAAGAATGAAATATGGTTTTCGGATATTAAAAACATAGTCTCTAAATTAAAATTCAAAGCAGACTGCAGTTTAAATATAGTTTATCTCTATAGCCTTCTTGGACCTTACCATAGTGATAGTAAAAGAATTAAAATTGTACAAGACGAGAAGGTAAAGAGACCACAAGAAAAGCTAATATCAGATGAGAAATGAAAACACAGTTTTGCAAAATAGAACCAACTTTACAAACTGAAAAAGCTGAGACCCATGTTCCTGAAGAAGAGACTGTCAAATAGAAACAACATAAAAGAAATGGGAAAACGAATATGCACTTTCAAATTCTGAGGAGAACTTTAAAATACTGCGGTCACCATGTCTAGGCAGGGGAGGGGGCAGGACCAAAACAGAATTCACTGAAACTTCAAAGAACTGTTCGACCTCCCCAAATTCCCAATTAACTTCACACAGCCAAGTGCCTCCCTATCCCCTAGCTGAAGCAGAAGAATTTACTACCTATGAAATTGAACTAGAGAAACTGTACTCCTACACATGAGAGGCAGTGAAGGTCAGAATAATACGAAAGCTAAAAGATGGAGAGAGGAGAGGGAGGGAGGCAGGGAGAGAGAAAAAGAGAGGAGAAAGGGAAAGCACAGAGGTAGCCCAGACTCCAACCCTTTCTTTAGCCAAACTCACACTTAACAAAGTCCACCATGAAACAACATTAATCCAGGTTAACCACTTCCCACAAAGCCAAGAGTCAGCCATGAATAATCCACATCAAATGGACATTCAAGACCTGTGCTACATAACACCTACAACTAACAATTAACTGAGTGGGCTAAAAGGCAGTACAGTATGAGTAAACATAACGGAAAATCAACAAGAGACATGGAAATCAGGCCACAGAAAGGTAAAAGTAACGCAGAATAAACACAAAGCAGAGCATACGAGACCGATGAGATGGGTCAAAGGCCTGACATAAACATAACTGAAGCGCTGCAGGGGAAGAGTGTGCGAATCAGGAAGAAGAAATGCTGGTTACCAGAAATAATGGTAACAAGTTTCTAACTTTTGTGAAAGACATCAATCCACATTTTCAAGAACAATAAAAAACTCAAAGAAAAATAAAAGAAAACTATAACTGCAAACATTAAAACCAAACAGAACACTGATGCTGGATAGTAAATTTTAAAAAGTTCAAACAAAAAGAAATTGCCTTCAGAGAAATAAAATAAAAGCTTACCGACAGATACCACAAAAGCCAGAAATCAAAGTGGTAACTTCATAAAAGCTCCTGAAGGAAATAGCTCTGTTCTGGAGAAAATACTCCTGAAATGGATGGTAAATGCAAGCAGGACCTTAGCCGAGACTCACACTGAGAGGGGCAATACGAACCCACACCAGGAGAGGGCGCCTGACGGGGACGGGCTACCCCGGTGTGGAGGGGAGGCGGGAAGAGTGGCGCATCAGGAGTCTGCGTGGATGGGTCACTTTCGGAAACCGAGGTGATCCGTGAAAGCCAGAAAACAAGGCCGCGTGAAAATCAGAACACATGCTATAGGAAGCGTGTGGTGATAACGAAAAAGGGGTACAGACACAGCAGTGGAGACACTGCACCTCCCAAAGTAAGACAGGAACAGTGGCCTAAGAAAGACTCACAAATAAGCCCCCAGAGTGGTTGGCAGCAGTGGTGGAGCAAAGCCAGAGAGAACACATAAACAAATAGCACGTAGTACATTTGCAAAATTTAACCCCAGTTGTATCAGTAAGTCCATTAAGTGAAAGTGGATGTTCACCTGAAAGATTGTCAGCCTGGAAAGAAGACCTCCTGCTCTGCTGACTGCAGGGTGGAGAGGACCCATCACCCCAATCCACTCACTGAGGAAGAGACGGCATGTGTGGCTGCGTCACTGTTAGAGAAAGGAAACTTGCAGGGAGTTATTAGGAGAGAAGGGAGATGTGCAGGAAGAATGTGTTCCACAGGAAGACACAGCTGTCCTAGAGGTGAAAGTCTTACTAGTTCATCTTTAAAATCCGTTGAGTTTTAAGTAGACCATTGGGAGAGGAAGGGTTGGAGAGCTTAGCATACACCTGTTAGCCAGTGGCAGAAGAAGTCAGAAGGAAAGAGTGAGGCTGTAAAGACGGGGCAGTATGATTGGCCAACCTTGCCCCTTCAACATCTGTAGCCCAGGGATGTACCCTGGGCTGGGTGTGAGCTACAAACCAAGCCCTGAGACATTTCCCAAGAGGGGAATAATTTGATATGTGCACTCCGGTAAGTCTGGAATTGACCCTGAACACAGTAACAGAACAATAACTAGAAAACTCCAGATGACTGAAAATTCCATACCATACCTCCAAATAGTGCCCAAACAGAAATCACGATGGAGTTTAGAAAATGCTCCAGCTGATTACTAAACACTCAAATGCTAAATATTTAAATTTGTGACATGATACTAAAGCATAAGGTATTTTTGTGCATTGGAAAAAGAAGAAAGTTGAAAATCAATGTAAGCTTCAAACTCAATAAACTTGAAATAACCCACCAAATAAAATTCAAAGACAGTTAAATAAAATAAGACAAAACAGAAAAAAATCTGCAAATAGTCATACAAACAGAGTCAGTGTGGTGGTGCATTCCTATAACCCCAGCACTAGGGAGGCTGAGGCATGTGGGTCACCCTGAGTTCAGAGCCAATCTGGGCTACAAAGTGAGTTCAAGACCAGCTTCAACTACATAGTCAGACCCTGTTTCAAAAGAAAGAAAGAAAATAGATACACAACCGAGAAATTCAATACAGTCAAGATGATTCTTTGAACATAATAAAATTTAATAATGCAGTTAAATCAGAAATGTAAATTACAAATGTCAGGAATTAAAGGTACATTGATACAGAATTTGTTGACATTTAAAGGATGAGTATATTATGAGCAATTTTCTGCCAGTAATTTTTAAATGGATGAAATAGACAAATTCCTCAAAAAGTGCAATTTACCAAAAGAAGAAATAGAAAACATGAATAGACCTTTCACTAATTGGTTTCACTAGTAGATTTACTCAAACATTTGGGGAATAAGTAATATAAATCTTTTCAAAACTTCCCAGAGGCCAGAAAAAGAAACATTTCCTAGTTTGTATTATGAGTTCAGCATAACCTTTTCCCAAAACCTGCCAAGAACACTATAAGAAACAAGAATTAGTTAATACCCTTTATGATTATAGAAGGAGCAATCCAAAACAAAATATTAGCAAGTCTAATTCAGTGGTTATTTTTACTTATGCCAGGAATATATTGAAGAAATAAACATTTCTGGAAACATTATAAAAATAATTGCATGCCTATCTTTCTTGTTAATATAGAAATAAAAATCCTAAATAGCAATAATAAAAATGAAATAAGAATAATGATAATATTCAAATTATGTAGTGGTGTTTATTCCAGAAATTCAAAGATAATGGAACATACAAAAAGCAGTCCTCGAGCCAGGCTGTCACACTCCGCGAGCTGAGGCCGAGCATTGCTAGTTGGAACCCAGCCTGGTGAACTGAATGACTTAAAGACCAGGGCTGGGGATGAAGTTCAGTATGAAAGCTCTGCACTCAATCTTAAGGTAAAAAAAGAAAGAAAGAAAGAAAGAAAGAAAGAAAGAAAGAAAGAAAGAAAGAAAGAAAAAGAAAATAGTTCTGTGTAGTTATTGCAAAAGATCCAGAAGAGGCATTTGGTAAAATTCAGCATGCATTCATTCTGAAAAATAAAGAAAAATTCAGTAGACTAGGAATTGGCAAAAAAATTTAATCTGATAATAATTGATATCTTCAAAATATATAGATAACAGCAAAATCAGTGATGAAATGTGACATTCAAAATAAGATAAAATATCTACTTTTATTACTCCTCTTCAATTACTTTGGATTCTTCAAAGAAATTTTTAGAATACACAAGTGAATTTAGTAAGGTCAGTGCATACACGGACAGTATATGAGAAGCAATTGTATTTCTCTATTCCACAGTAAACAATTAAAAATGAAAATTTTAAAACAAGCTACAGCAGCAGCAAATACTATTGAATTCTACAAGTGCGGTGTTTCCACATATTTACAACTCAGAAGACACTAATGAGGCGCCCTCAAAATAAGCTGCAATGGAGCCAGTCCCCATAAAAACCCCAGAAAGGGTGTGTGTGTGTGTGTGTGTGTGTGAACAGACGAGCCAGTTCTAAACTTTATATGGGCGGGAACCCACCTAGAGTAGCTGAGAAAAGCGTGGAGTGGAGCTGGCCCGGGGCTGTGCCTCCGAGGTCCTGCATTCCCTAAAGCGCAGCAAAGGTGTGTCTGGGGACTGGCCAGTGAGGGGTGCAGACCCTTTAAGTTGCAGAGACTCAGAAACAGCATTGACGTCATCACTCGGTTTACTTCTTGGGTCCCGGTGCCCCTCCCCTGGAGGAATGCGGCTTTTTCCTTTCTATTTCTAAAGTATTTTCACATTTTTTAAATTTTATTTTTAATCAACAAACAATACCTGTACTTTCTTACCAGCTACAATGTGAGGCTGTAATGGATGTGCATAGGAGTGAAGCCCCCGAGTCCCACGTCCTCTGCCTTACGGGCTTGGTGCTTCTTTCATGGGAGCATTTGAAGTCCGCTCTCTTGGCAATTTTGAAATACCTTGGATTGTGAGTAACTTGTTCTGTGAGTGTTCTGTAGGATGAGCAAAACTTCCTAACAAATTTTCTTTTTTTTTTTTTTCAGTGTATGCATATTTATTAAGATATCTAAAACTTCATTCTTTATTTTACAATATTTTTTTGCAAGAATACTTAGACAAAATGGAGACACAAGATAAATTTAAAATGCAACGTTTACAGTATTCAAGAAGAACTACATAAATTTTACTTTTGAAATCAAAAACCAGTGAAATAAGGTAATATATTTGTCTACCCTTCTATAATTGTGTAGGGTACCACCTCTCTGTTACAAGCAGGCTACTCTAGTTCAAAAGGACTCTCTCTAAATGCCTAAGTTAGTAAAATCTTTGTCACTCAATTCTTCTGGAAAGTAAAGGAAGAAAAATACTAGTGACTGAATAAATTTTCATTTGGTGAAGAAGTGACGTCTGGCACTCTTGCTAGTGTGTGATGCTGAATGTAACTGGACGAAGCTGGTCAATGGTCTCCCTCCCTCTCTCCTGCCCTCCCCTCCCCTCTCCCTGTCTTCCCCTCCTTTCCCCATCTCCCTTCTCCTTCTCCCTTTCCCTCTCCCTCTCTGGGATTGGGATTGTTTCTTTTTTTTATTTAAAGAAAAAATTGAAACATAAAGGGGTAGAAATAATACAAGATTTCAAAAACAAAACAAAAAAAACACAAAAATAGTAACCAGTAAGAAATCGCTAGTTGATAATTACATATTTTCCTTCTAGAAGTAGTTGTTCATTACAAATGTAAAGCATACAAAGTGGACATTTAAACAGTGAGACTACAACCAGTTCTGTTCATCTATCCAACAAAAACTTAGTAATATGATTATCAATCCTACACACTTAAACATACATGCAGTTATATCCTTTAGAATACTTTTCCTCTCTTTTTTTCTTTACAATAACTATAATCAATTCTCATAAACTACTTAGAAGTTCTACACATGTATTGGTCTCTACATGTATACCTAGCCTTTCTGTATTAAAGAGAGAAACAAATCAAAACAAGGCTACAATACAAATTCCTAGAGAAACATGAAATGAAAAGCACATATAAAACCACAATACTAGGTGATCTACTGTAGTTACTATGATGTCTCTTGTTATTTTCAATAAAATTGTCTATATCGTCAAATATAGTATAATTAAACTTAGCATTGCATTACACTATTAATAAGAACTAAACATTGGAGACAGTATAGGACTTCAAAGGCAGTTAATAATCAAACCAGAATGGGTATCCTATTAAATCTTGTCATCTTCAGAGTAGTTGCCCTCTACTCTCAGACTTGATACTCTCAAGCATACCAGATTCAAATAAAATCAGTCAAGATAAAACAGTGATATAACCAATCTTCTCTGTCTTATCTCTGTCATGCTATTTTTCTGTCATTGTTATTTGTTTACTTTTCTCTTTCATTCCACTGTCTGCCCCTTTCTTTGAGGCCTTTCTGCCATTGTTCCTAGAATCCTGGTGATTTTCTTCTCTCTCTCTAGAATGTCCTTCAATATTCTTTGCAGGGTTGGATTGGAGGTCACGAACTCCCCCAGTTCCTCTTTGTTGTGGAAATATCTTATCTCTCCATTAATTCTGAAAGACAGTTTTGCAGGGTACATCATTTTGGGTTGGAGGTTATTTTCTTTCAGGGCTTGGAATATTTTGCTCCAAGCTCTTCTTGATTTGATGGTTTGCATCGAGAAGTCTGCTGTGATTTTGATGAGTTTTCCTTTATAGCAATCTGTTTCTTTTCTCTGACCACTTTTAATATTCTGTTCTTGTGATGGATTTCTGGGATCCTGATTATTATATGTCTGGGTGTAGATCTGTTTTGATTGTAGCTGGCTGGAGTTCTGTATGCCTCATTTATCTGAACTTCACTTCCGTTACCTATGTTTGGGAAGTTTTCCTTAATTATTTCTGTGAATAGAATTTTTATTTCATTTGTATTTGTCACTTCATCTTCATTCACATATTTTATTCTTAGGTTATAAATCCTCTTATCATCTTCTAGCCTTTGTATCATTGCTTCCTGGTTCCTTGTTATTTTTAAGAGATCCTTTCGTGATCATACATTGCAAATCTATCTTCAAGTTTTGAAAGTTTGTCTTTAGTTTTTGTTAAAAAGTTTTGCCAGCTTTCAATAGAGTTTTTAATTTCCTGATATTCTCTTTGGATCTGTTTCATGTATTCTAGATTTTGTTTATATTCTTCATCAAAGGCTTCTCTCCTTTCTCTGGGTTCCTCCGTTTTTTCATTTGTGTCTACTTGAGAATTACCCAGGATTTCTTTTATTAATCTTCTATCTTGCTTCACCTGAGTTAGAATTTCAGATTTAAATTCGTCCATGAGGTCACAGAAATATTTCTTTATTTCCAATGAGGCCATGTCTGATATTACATGTTTGCTGCCCTCAACCTCCTCTGCATTTACCTCTACTGGACTCACTTTCCCTGGTTCCGCAGTTGGCGGCCTTTTGCTGTTTTTGTCTTGTCATATTTCCGGCCCCTTTCAGACGGGTGGGTGGTGGAGGTCTCTGGGCCCCTCACACTGCCCACAGTTTTTCTGCAGTGCACTGGCTAGGGAAGTGCTGCCTCCCCCAGTCCACTGCCAATCTGCGAGGTGCACACTGTGAGCCGACCCCTCCCCCTATGTCAGTCACCCAGCGGATGTTTCAGCATGTTTGTGTGTTCCCTGGGGATGCCACTGGCTCAGGACAGCCTTGTCCCTGGCTATTGGGTTCCAACCAAGGGCCCAGCCCAGCCCAAGCAGATCCCACCAATCTGCTTTGGACCAGGAGCCATTGACCAACGCTGCTTTGGGTTTTGATTCAAGCCAGCCCTGCCCAACTCCAAAATGTCATCTTGCCAGTCATCCCGCTCTGGGGAATCCAATTTCCATCACTCACCAAAGTTTGCACAGCTTGACTCGTCATTTTCACTCTCTGCCGTAGGCCTCCTCCAGCCGAGGGTCTTGAGCTCACCACCCCCGCTCTCAGCAGGGCCGTGACCTCAGCTCGATCGTGATTCGCCTAACTCTAAGATGTGCCTGGTAAAGCGACTACAGCTTGCCCAGCTCCAGCCCTCCATCCACGCTTCTTCTTCTTTCTTTTTTTCCCCCTTTTTCTTTTTCCTCAGTTTCTTCCTGGGTCATGAGAATTCCTCTCCTTTTGTCTGGCTTTCTCCATGTTGTCAGATTCCAGCATCTGAGTTGTTTTTTTCCGAGAGGCGCTCTAGCGTGCTGCCTCTCAGTGGGCCATCTTGGATCTCTCGACTGTTTCTTGATACAAGAGTTTAGGGAGGAGATCTTATCTGCAGAGGAGGAAGAGACAAAGGCAGAGAAATGCCTCAGTTCAAATGAGATGAGGGAGATGTGGAAAATGGGGGAAACAGTGCAAAATTGGTAGAAAGGCACCTTCCAAACAAGGCTGTAACCATGCGAGAGGTGCATCTGTCTAATGAGAATTCAATAGCACATTTCTCACAGGAATCTCTGTGAATCCTCACAGGAAGCAAAGCAAGTGCCATTGGGCAGATTCTTTGTTAAATTTTCATGGAAAGGAAAAGACGCAGCAGCTCTGTTGGTGGTAGTGAACGTCGCCCTCCACAGTAACCCTCCTCTTCTGTCTCCCTTATGGCAGGCGCCACAGTCCTCAAAGGTAAAAGCTGTTTAATGTGTTTATTTTTATTTATGTTTTGTATTTTCTTTATTATCATGTATTATATTGCAGTACTGTAATCGTTCTTACAGGAATATTTTGAGGTTATGGAATGAATCATCTGAGTTTCCATGACTTCCTCTGGGGAAACCGGCTTTCCTATACACGTGCTCTGGGTTCCACCTTCTGAAACCAGTTCCGCTGGCCAGCCACGGTTGACAGTCAGCACTCTATGCGTGCCAGTGAGTCCTTCTGGAGCGCGGCTCAGGTGCTGTTCTGGTCTCGGAATCTCTGGAGCCCGCATCGAAGGCTCATGCCACAGCCTGCTGCTTTGGGGAGAGGCTGGGGCTCAGGGCCCAGGGGATTCTTGGGGTCTTGAAGGTGGAACCTGGAGGAATGGGAGCACAGCAGCTCCTCCTCCTCCTTCTTCTCTGCTCTTTTGCATCCTGGCCAGCAGGGCTGTGCTCCCCACAGTGTGAATGTCACCCTGCTGTTACACAGCCAAAGCCAGGGGTCACCAGCACATGGACCAAAGCGTCCACCTCTGTAAACGTCTCCTCTAATAAGCTGCCCCTCTCAGGCATTTGTCATAGCGATAGAAGGCTGACACATGCCAGGCATATGAAAAGTAATGCCTTGACTTCCTCTTGCCTGCACCAAAATGTAAGCCGAGGTAGAACACAAATAGAAAAATTTTGAAAAAACATTGCAAAATAACATGATGGTCTGGCAGAAGGGAAATATTTCTTAAGCAGGACACAATACAAATTTCTTTATAAGATAATTTATATTTACTTGAAAGCAAGTTAAAATTAAGAATTACTACTCATCAAAATTAAGAGCTACAATTCTTCAATAAAATAGCAATAAGGTGAATCTGAGTTTAGAAGGAATTTGCACTGTGCACATGTGACAAGCACTCATATCAAGAAAATGTATTTTAAATTTCAATAATCCAGTTAAAAATAAGCAAGATTCTTGACACTTCTTAAAAGAGAATATCCAATACATTAGAAATGGCCAGTGAACACATGACTATTTGCCCAACATAAAGAAATGCAAGTTAAAATCACAGTATGATACTACTTCATCCTCGACAGATTAGCTAATGCTGAAAGAATAATTCCAAATCTTAGCAGGGATGTGGAGCTGCTAGGTCTTCCATGACCGAGTAACTCCACCTCTGTGTCTCTATACAAGAAAAATGAGTTCATACGTCCACCAAAAGATATGCAGAGCCATCGTGGTACAGTTTATTTATAACAGAAATTATTCAACCTGCCCAATGAAAAGGGACACAGTTTAATCTATCTGATATGAAATACTGCAAACTAACTTGCGGCGACATGAACGAGTCTCCCAGACATGAGGCCGAGTGGTGGAATCCCGTAGTTTCTGTGTCCTGGCTGATACAAACGTACGCTCTGTGATACCATTCATGGAAGCCTTAGAAACGGTCTAACTTGATGTAGAAAAACAGAAATCCCAGCGGCTGTTGCCTCCGGGTGGTGATATTGACCCAAGAAAGGGTGGGAGGGAGTCTTGGGGAGTTGATCATAATCTATTCTTTGATCACTGTGTGGTTACATACCTGGATAGATCTGTAAACACTCATTAAGCTTTTTAAATTAGGCTTCAATAAAAAGGACACATTTACCTGCCCTTTCAAATCTATTTTACTCTGATAATCAATTTCTCCTAGGCAAGTCATAGACATTTTTTATGTTATAGATACTGTCTCTTCATCCACTAGCAATATTAAAATATTTCATATCTATTATTAATTTTGCCCATTGGCTCCAAAATGGTATCTTTTTGAGATGGAACTTAAAATTTTTATATATACAAATTTGACTATCCTATCGTCTATAGCTTCAAGGTCTCTAGCTGTAGGTCAGCAAGGTCTCTGGGTTGTCCATGTAATTCTCTGGACACTTTGTAAGATTTTTATTGGCTCAGTTTATACACTTAAATCTTTCATTTATGTGGATTAATCTTTATATACATTGCATGTGGACTAATGAACCAAAGCTGGACTCTAATGCACTGTGTTTGCAGATAGGACCTCAGGAGGCCCCAACTAAGGTTGGGCCTTGGTCACAGAGTGCCACCGTCCCTGTAGAGAGTCCCGGGGAGCGTGCTTCCTCCCAAGTGATGATGGCATGGCAGGGCCACTGCCTCAGCTGCCAAGAAAGCCTCACTGGGAAGGACCTCCTGGTCCCTTGAGCGTGGGCTTCCCTGCTGCCAGAACTGTGAGAAAATAAATCTCTGTTGTTTAAGCCACTCAGTTTCATACTCTGTTATGCAGCAGAGCAGACTAAGTGTGTGCTATGGGAATCCATTCTTATTTCCTTCCAGGACCATAATCAATCCCTGTTAGATACATCTCTATTCCACTAACTGAACTTCTCAAAGACTGTGGGATCAGTGCCTGAATTCTGTATTATATTTCACCATTTATATATAAATTTCAACACCTTGTGAAAGAAAAAAATGCCCAGGAATATACAAAAGAAGAGGAGAAGGTGGAGGAGGAGAAGGAAGAGGCACTGGGGAGGACTACAGAGCATGTGACCATGTATGCTGTGAGAAACGTGAGTCAGATTAACGCACACCATGGCCAGGGGGGATAAACTGAGAACATAAATCCCACCCTAAGGTGCTGGAAACCTACAGTGTGTAGCATTATGCGAAAGTTTATTGGACACCTGTTAAATTAATAAGACATGTTCCCTTTCACCCACCAATTTGACTAAGGGAACGTCTCCCAGAGAGCAGAAAGCGTAGGAGGCAGGACCTGAGGACAGGCCCTCAGAACTGTCCCCAGTGGCAGTGAAGCGGAAATAAAGTTCATACCCGTCCACAGAGGAACAGCTGGGAATGGCGTGAAGCGTCCGTGCTTTTGAATACTGTCACCTATTACAGAAAATCAATGAGAGCTAGCTGAAGATTTGCAGACTTCCAAAATGACAGCAGGTGAGGAAAGTCAGATGCAGGAAAGATGGTGCATGACAACCCTGTCTTTGTAAATGCGACAGTGGTGACATGCTGTGGCTATGTGTACATACATAAACATCTGTAAGGGATCACAGGGTTGCTGAGAAAAATAGGGGAAAACTCAACACAGATTATTAATGTAGTGTGCAGTGGGGAGTGGGGGAGATGTGTTTAAAAATACAAGACAGTGAAGCAAGAGCAGGTGTGCAGTTACAGTGTAAAATCGTGTGTGTGTAGTGAAATATGCACACATTTTAAAAAAGAATTTTGACATAAAAGGAAAAGTACTGAAAATTAGTCCACAGCATAAGCAAAAGAAGTTTCAGAAAACTTGAGAAAGGCTAGAACAAGAGAGGAAATACCAGAAATTAAAGAAATAGGAAAAAGGAGATGAGTGACAAATCAAAAGCCAGTTATGGTGAAAGACTAGTAAGTTCATTAAACCCCTGGCAAAATCAACCAAGGAAAAGGAACGGAAGCTGCCGACACTTGCCAACCGGGAGAGAGGGACGGGGTCTGATGCCGTGACCCTCAGTGGTCGGGGTCCAGGTCTGGAAGAGAAATGGAACCTGGCTTCCCGCGACAGCCAGCACGGCCTGGGTGGTGCTCTTCAGGCCACTGCGTCACCTGCGTCTGCAGGCCCATCACCGCCGCTGCGGTGGGAGGACCCGAATGGCTGTAAATCTCTGCAACCCTGAGACAGCGGTCAGCTTCCCTCACGCGCTTGGGGGCTGACTTCATTCCAAGCCTTGCACTACAAGCTTTAGACCAATTTTCTTTAACCCTCAGGGCAACTCGGTAAGTAAGAGTTGTGATCATCATTTTATTCTGTTCTCTTCTTAGGTGAGGAAATTTCAACACAAAGAAGTTGCAGCTTTGTCCAGTGTTGTATAGCTGCCAAGTGAAGAAGCTGCAATTAGCCCAGGGCCTCTGAGTCCATCCTGTTCCCATGTAGGGGTTACTAGTGACCCTGATCTCAGCAGAGGACCACAAAACAGGTCCATTGAGCGCCGGCCTCAGGGTGGCCAAGGCTCGCAGCAGGACGGTGGAGAATGAGTCCAGACCAGCTCAGGGAGCCCTGGCTCCGGTCAGCCTCCAGGTCAGTGAGCATTAGCATCCAGTGGAAAGTTTGCTTTTTTTGTTCTTTAACAATTTTATTGAGAAATGGTTTTACATATCATAAAAGTCACCTTATTTCAAGCACACCACTCAAAGACATTCACTATCCTCATGGAGTGGCACCGTAAATCAACCTCAGAACATCTGCCCAGGGGGACCACTCACGCCCATGCAGTCCAGTTCCAATCCACATCTGGCCCAGCAACCAAGGATCTGCCCTGGTCTCTGTGCTGGGCCGGACCTTGGCGTGAAGAGGACCCTCAGACACGTGGTCTCTCCAGTCTAGCTTCTTTCACTGAGTGTGTGGCTGTGAATTTCGCGTTGGACAAAGCTATGTGGGACACCATCTTCCTTCTCTGCTGAGTACATTGTGTAGTTTGTTAAGCCCAGACCTTGTGCAGGCTCCACTCTCTGCCACCTGAGCCTCAGTTTCCCTGGAATTGTGTTTCAATCCAGCTCCTGGGGCAGCCTGAGGATCACACCTGAGCAGCAGTGACCCAGAACAATGCCAACCTCCACGGCTCACCTCCTGACAGTGGAGTCCATATCTGGGGGTGATAGCACTGTCCTGAGGGCACCCTGGGGACAAGCACCGCAGAAGTCACCTTGTCCTCAACCTGTTCATCCACCACCAAGATGGTTCTGCACAGCTGCCAGTCGGGAGCTCAGAAGCCGCCTAGGAAAATCAAGGGCAATCAGATCATCAGCAGCAGAGGGCTTTGTCCAGTAATGGGACACAATGTTCAGCCGCGCCAGTGACTTAAAGGGTGAAAATTAAAAATCAGGTCACCCCCTCGAGTGATGCACTGGGTGCTGCGATGCCAGTACTCAGTGAGGTAAGTCCCCCCACTTACAGGAGATGAGCCAAGTACAACTTCCCCGTCAGGGCCACGTGCAACCCAGGTGTTGAATTCGATTCAGTTCTTGTCCAATTTGATCTGTGACCAGAATCGTGGAAAGAACAGAGCTCATGAACCCAGGAACCACTTGTGCAGAGTTTCAGTTTGGGAACAGGATGGTGGCAGTGTTTGCACAGCACTGTGAGGACCGTCTGCTGCTGCACTGCTCACTTGTAAAGGTTAAAACCATAAATTACCACAATGGCAAAGGGAAAATAATCCCTTCCACAGAGCCTCTGTGAAATAAATAAGCTCATACACATAAAACACTGAAGCGCTGCCCTGCACACAAAAGCATGGGTGAGTGGCCTATATTTCATGAATAGAGACCTGGCGTATTTCTAAGAGTATTAACATGCAAAAGTACTCATAGAGCAGATGACATAAGAAGGCACGGTGCAAAACCATGTGCAAAATCCCAAGTTAGCCTGAAACGCTGTCAGGTCCACGTGCATGTGCGTGGGGGCGAAGGGTGGACCAAGTCAACAAAGTGTCCAATGCCTGGCGTTCAGAGGAGACAGATGTGGCATGGCTTGTCTAGATCAGTTTTTCCAATTTTGTAAAACACAGCATGTTGTTTTTACAAGCATCACCCCAGATGATTTTAGTTATTTGAGCAACTTTGTTAGGCCCAGAGTCCCATTTCCATCTTCTTGTGAACAGACGATGCTTTCTCTTTCAGCAGAGACCCAAGGGTCATCCCCATGTGCTGTTCCCACCTCTCAGGAACTGCAGCTCAGCACCCAAGGTGGGTTGAGGCCTCCTACTGGGAGCAGGCGGTCTGGGGTCGTTCACTTGCATCCTGCATTTGGAAGGATTTTGAGATGTCTGAGACATGAAATCTAGAACTTCAAGAATGAAGGCAGCTGGTTCTACCAGTTGTGGACAAGCCTAGCATCCTGCCCCTGAACTAGCAGATCCCATGACATCTGGGAGCCTGTGTAGGTAGGGCGTCACTGGGCACCCTGATGCTGTGTAAGCACCAAGTTCCCTGCTGCCTGTCTCGCTCCCTCTGTTGCCTGCTGCACAATTCCAGAGTCTCAGAAGAGAAGCAGAATCCTGGAGCAGCCACCGCTGGTCCTCGCCGCAGCCCAGGTGTCCTGAGAACATCTGACACCATCACAGCCTGCTGAGCCATCCTCTCTGTGCTCAGGCACCCCTCCTCTGCTGCCTTAGCAAACTACTCCCCATTTTTCACAGCCCAGCTGGAGTGCCCAACTTCTACAGCCTGTCCCAATTTCTCTGGTGAGCTCAGCTTCCACCCCCTGAGTTTCTGGGGAGTTAGCAGCTACCAAACTGGCTCTCTCTCCAAGGAGAAGGTGGGTTTTCGGAGGCTAGGATGGTGCTCATGAGTGGGACACCAATCAAGACCCACAAGACCCAGGAGTACTGCACGTGGCTTCCCCTTACTATGCCGTGACCCTCACGACCCACAAGCCCATCTGGTAAGTGGAGAGACAGTTCTTGTTTATTTTGCCTGGATAAGAAAAGGGAGAATCCAATAGGTCCCTCGGGGAGCAACAACAAGACCTCTGGTTCAGAAGGTGTCAGTGTAACCCGGAGATCACGACAAAGCTCAGGAATTTTGTCTGGCTTCAACTGAGCCAGTTGGGCTGGAAACCCTGCCCTCGTCACAGCATTGCCTCACATTGCTGGGAAGGAGCTTCGCAGCCGAATGCCCCGAAAATCTGAATGGCTGGGCTGCGGTGTAGGGAGGCTTTGATTGATTGATTGATTGATTGCTCGGCACCAGGAATTGAACTCCTGACCTCGTGCTTGCCAGGCAGGCACTGCGGCACTGAGCTGTGTCTCCAGCCTGTGTGTCATATTTTAAAAGAAGAAATGTATTTAAAGTTGAGAATGAGTCCCAAGTTAGGTTCAGCACCGTGGAAGTTTTACTTAAGCACTTTAATCTGATGCCTCTATATGGTTTCCAGAACACTGATACAGCTGGTTCTCAGTGATATCATTAGACAATTAATTTATCTCACAATGTACATAAAAAACTCTCAGAATCATCAACAACATAACATCAACATTAGATGCTGCAGATTTTTAAATTTAGTTTATAGATATTTTTATCCCACTGGAAATGTAATTCAATTATAGTGTTTTGAAAATTCTCTATTTGGTTGTGTAATGACCCCAACAGAAATAATTAAATTTATTTTTCTTACTTCAATTTCAAGTTTTAATTTCTCTTTCTGTGTAAGTTCGATTTTGCTTGTACTTATGTGAAACATCTTCCTTGTTCTGGGGCGGAAGCTATAGTGCGGGTGAACCTACAGCGCACTACAGTGAAATGGGCTGTGTGCAGAGCTGGGAGCTCTAACAGGTTCGCCCTCACTGAGGTGGGTCAGGCACGCAGAGATGTTTAGCTTCTCCTGCTCTGCCTCAAGCTTGTTTCCTCAGTGACCTCGCAGCTATTGCAACCCTTCTCATTTGTGCTTTTGCTTTGTTTTCTCATCTTAAATATGAATACACTTGTGTATGTGTGCAAATGCGTTACATACGCATGATCTAGACCTTCATCCCCGTCCTCTCAGTTGACATTTTTAGTCTAGAATGGAATCGGGATATCACACCATAGATGCACAGTACTCCTTTTCCCAGCTCGGAATGTGTCGGAGTTGGTACAGGTGGTTTTGGATTTTCTGCTTCATCACACCCCTTTCCTTGTGCTGGAGACCATCTTTCGATTCCCCTTAGATCTGACCCAAGTGCTGGGCCTGTGATAGACCCAGGGCAGGACACAGCTAACTGGGCAATACAGGGCAGAATGGGGGCGGGGTCATAGCAGAATTGCAAATCAGATGAAGAGAAGCCGGTGGCACACAGGTGGGACAATCAGATGTGACTGCACAGCTCAAGGCTGTGTGACGTGTTAACAACTTCTGACTGTTGCAGGCAGAGGAGGGTGAGCCTTGGAGCCCCAAGGGCATGAACACCAGTGTGCCTGTGGGCTGTGGTGAGTGTGGGCAGCACTGGGGTTAGGCTGCCAGGCCTGCGAGGGGCAACAGCACTGGGTCCTGGCCCTCCTACCTCCACAGGGGCCAACTCTCAACCCTGTGCCCCTGGAGCAGGCACTGTGAGTTGTCACCTTTGTGACTCTGCATGCATGTGCGACATTGCCCACAGCCACCCTTTGATCCACTCCACCCCTCATACTGAGACTTCCTGTCTCCTTCCCTCCTGCTGACTGGTCTCTCCCGTGGTCACTGGGAGAAGCCCAGCCACAGAGGCCTTCATCCTCCAAAGCTTCCAGCAGCCCCTCTGCAGCAGCACCTACCGGCCCCCAGAACCCTGGAGGACTTGCCCAAGCTCTGGGGTGCCTTGTGACCATTCCCATAAGAGCAGCTCCCCATCCCTCGTCCCCACCCCAGCACCACAGCCTTGGCTGCCATTGGGGTGCAAAGCGACCCTTTGCCTCTCAGTAATGATGACAATGACAGCTGGTGTTGCAAGACGTCTGTTACTTGCGTGTACTGTTGGTGGGTTTTGTGTCAGGCAATGCTCTAGTTCCTGAGGATAAAGGAGTGAACTGAGCAGACTGAGAGGAGGCTGCCCTGGCATGTGTGAAATACCCCGGGCATCAAGATGACCCTTGCAGCTACACATTTTAATTAGGCCTCTTATTTAGATAAATAAAATGAGCACAGCCGGATGGACCAATCTGACACCTGAATTTGTATCCTGCTCTTCCTCCACCTGGTTGGAAATGAGTTTCTCATAGCCATTCTTGGCCTTGGGGGTCATTGTAACTACCTTGGTGTCTTCTCAGGAGAAATACATGGGCTCTCACCTGGGAGAAAGACAAACCCAGTACAGGGCACACTGAGAGGGTGTGGTAACTGTCGGCCAGTTCCACTGTGTATTTCCGCATTAGGTTACGACAAGACACTCATTTGTGGAAGCATTTAGCCATGTCACAGTGAGCATTAGCCATGTCTAAGGCTCTGGGTTTTGTTTTTTTCATCTCAAAATTCTTGTGTGGAAAATGGGGTAGATTATGCCTTGCAGCTGAGTTACAGAAGTAGAGGGAATGTTTCCATGAAATTCTTACTGTTTCTAGAATACAGTGTGCAATTGGTGAATTTCTCCTATTGTAGTTAGTATTGCCATTACTGCTGTCACTATTAGTATGGTTCCCTGATTAGGATGACCGTCTCCCAGCACTGAGGACAGCATGTGCTGTGGCTTGTGTCTGGATATCCTAAAGCCTCATGCACTGATGGGTGGGGTTTTTCAGAGCTGGCTGGATCTAGGGTGTGAGATACTGGGACTAAGGGAGTGTGTTACTAAATCAGTTCGCTGATTGGTTTTGCATAGCTCTGGGTATGAGCAATGGGAAGCCCCAACCTGGGTGTGGGTGGCCCCACCCAAGAGGTTTACAGCCTAAACGGGATAAAAGGAAAGGGAGGCTGCTGCTGCTTGCAGCTTTGCTGCCTCCTGCCTGCCCTACCATGGACTGTTTTTCCTCTGTGATGCCACTCTGCCGTGCTGTACTGAAACCTCTATAAATTGTGAGCTGAAAAAGACCTTTCTTCCTTTATCTCTTGGTGTTTGGGCATTTTGTCCCAGCAGTGAGGAAGGTAACTAAGACAGCACTGGAACACATATTTTGAGCCAGGCTGGGGAGGAGGATAGAACCGAATGAGGCCTCCATCATGGCCTAGGGCTACACTGGCTCTCGCTGCTCGCAGAGCTGCAGTTCACCACATGTTCACATTACCACTGAGCACCCCAGGTTCACCCCTGCCACCTCCAACAAGTAATATTGGAACTAAAAAATCTGATGTTTAATGATCTTTAATGGCCTCCTGGAACATCTCTTTAGCAGGCATCAGATCCCTTGGGGCTGAGCCAAGGAAGATTTGCACACAAAGCCAGGGGGCATTAGACAGCACACACTACATCCAAGGTGCAGACGCCCTCCACTGGGTGTTCGTGAGCCTCCTCTTGTCCTTTCCTGTCTGTCTTGGCCTCAAACCTTCCTTGTGACAGCACTGTAATTACTGCCAGCCAGTCTTCTGGGTGCCGCTCTTCTCTCATATAGATCCTCCCCTAGTCCTAACCTTAACTCTCACCCTATTCTATGAACACATAAGGTCTTGGGGGACAGCCATGTATAAACCATAACAGTGACTTTCTTCTTTACAGCCTCCTTTCTTGTAATAGTTGGATGAAGTCTAGCACAGAGGAGATTCTGCGTCTCCATTTTTGCTGGACCCTAGGGTGCACATTGGCAAAATACACTCTGCAGGCCATCCTGGACCACCGTGTATTTTTGTTAATAAAGTTTTATTGGAACATAGCCAAGTACATCTATTCATACATTGTCTATTTTTGCTTACATGCTATAATGGCATTCCTGAGTGTTCAAAAAAGAGACTAATGACCCACAAAATCAATGGTATTTGTCACTGTGTCCTGTAAAGAAAAAAGTTGTCCACTTGTACAGCATAATAGAAGCACACTAAATGTGAGGGTCTCCAATGTCCCTTCCAGGATCACATACATCCTGTGGTTTTCTGAGTCTCAGTTCCAGGCTTCTCCTTGTTACTGCCTGCCATCAGCCTTGCTGGGCTCAGGTTTTGTTAACTATCCTTGCTTATCTCCCTCTTCACCCCCAATGAAGGCACACATGGCCAACTTAACCCTGTTCCAGGAGGCCATTAAAGTCACTCAGGGGCAAGCTTTTGTAAACTTTCTCCCTGGGCTGCTCCACAGTGCTGACAGGGCTGACCACAGAAGTTTCCTTGAGGCCTAATGAAAGCTGCAAGGGAAATGCACCAACCTGACATTCATGGGGATTAGGGGAACAGGTTAGGCAGGTACAGAGCTACACTCCGTTTCCCTCTATCCATTTGGCCCCAGACCTGGCTGGTCTCCTTAGATACCACCACGCCACTCAGCAACTGTCAAAATTCCTTTAACCCCATCACCAGGACTGGTATGATTAAGTTCTTCTTTTAAAAGCATAATTTAGACACTATGGAGGAAGAGGGGAGATAAGACAAAGAAAAAGATTAAAAAATAAAGTTTTTAATCAATTTTGCTCCCCAGGGGTGAATGCTTAATTTCTAAATCAGCTTCCAACTCAGAAATTCTGATATTCCCATGTATTTTCACAGTAAGAGTATTAGCCCACTCTTTATTACTATAACAAACTTCCTGAGGCTGACTTTCTAAAGAAAAGAGGCTTATTTAGCTTACAGATTTGGAGCTTCAAGGGCATAGCACCAGTACTGACTCAGTTTTGATTGTGGCTGTCTTGATGGCAGAATTCCAGGAAGCACATGGCATCACATGGCAAGAGATGGCAAGCATGCATGTCTGTGCCATGTGTCTGGTCTCCAGCCCTCTTCTTACAAAGCACTGAGATTTAGCCACTGGAATAAACCCAAATGACCTTATTAAACCTAATCACACCCCAAAGGCCTTACCTATTACATCGTAGTTGGATGGTTTCCACCCTCTAACACCATTAGTGTTTGACCTTGGGGGTTAAATTCCTGCATGAGTTCAGGGACGGTCTATAGGCAAACCACATTTAAAGCTTACTAGGGACACTATCTGGTATTTCAGATACTGTGTTTAGCACACAGAGGTCAGGACCACTGGCCAGCTATGTGACATTAATGCATCCTGTAGGCCTTTCTTATTTGTGAAGAACTAAATCTCTCCCCACCAACACCCTAAAACTCCCTTCCTTGCCCAGATGACCTGTCTTGTCATAGGAGTCAAGGAACAGCATGTGTTGTCAGAGAGGCTTTCAGAGAGATACTAGGAAAAGCAATAGCTACCAAACAGGACAATTAGTGTTTGCCACAGTAAATTATCACTATTGAAAATATATGATAAAATATCTCATTTCTGAATATCACAATGTATATTGCTGTTTGCAGATGTCAGAGTGTGCACACTGAAGGCCTATTTTTATTTTTACTTGCAGAAGGACATGAATCTATTTTGTCCAACAAGATGCTTCTTTCCCTTCAAAAGACTTGAAATTTCGTACATATTCCACAGCCTGGTGACTCTGGTGCATGCTGGGGATGGGATTCGGGGGATACAAATGGGGGAACATCCGTAGTACCGTGTATCAGGAACTCTGCTACAAACTTTCCCGGTGCCATTGTATTTCATTCTCACAGCCCGGTGAGGTAGAGATGAGTGCGCTGCAAATGCACAGTGATGCTTGCAGGGAGTGTTCACCCAGTCAGCGCTGCATAGCACTGACACAATCCAGAGAGTGAGTTACCACTTTCACCTCCAGCTCCTCACTCAGCTAAGCTGCCTCTGGCCCTGAACACTAGCTTGTATGGAAGGACATCAGAGAGGTTGAAGTCCACCCAGAGATATTTTTGAAAAGCCAAAGGAGTTGTGAATTAAGCCTAATTTGCCTGATTCCAGAGAGCTTGCTTTTACAAAGTAAGTAATATTGCTCTACATACAAATGAGGAAGGGACCATGCACAAAGTGAGATCATCCCGTGGAGTCAGAGTGAAGGTGGCACAGAGACAGGACAAGCGCATCCAACAGAGACAAGGCAATGGTCTTCTGGAGAGAGTGAGAGTATTCTATGGAGACAGGGATGAGGGTACGCAACAGAGACAGAGCAGGGTGCCCACAGGAGCAGGGTAGTGTCCCATGGAGACAGCGCGAGGGTGTCCCACAGACACAGGACAAGTGCATCTAATGGAAACAAGGTGACAGTGCAAGGATATTCCACAGAGACAGGATAAGGGTACCCCCAGAGATGGGCAAGAGCTTCCTATGGAGACGGGGTGTTCTGCTTAGACAGGGTGGAGTGTCCATGAAGAGAGACGGGGCCAAGATAGCCTGTGGGGTTTGTCTGAAGACCTGACTGGGATCAGTTGGTAGAGAAGATATTGAGGAAAGGGACTGGCTAGCACTGAGAGCTCCTCCACAAGGTCTCAAGCTGACCACAGCTAGTAGGAAGCCAGTGCATGGTCAGCCCAGCCGGCCATGGCTCCACCCTGCTGTTTCCTCCCTCCTGGTGGGACACACCTGCAAGTCTCTCTACAGAGCTCCTTAATCCCACTTCCTAGTAATTAATTAAAGTCTGAAATAGTTCATTACCCAGTACTCCCCAGTGTCACTCGGTAAGAGACCATCTCCCAGCTGGATACCTTGTTACTCAGCACATCTCAGTTTAGATTCCTACTCCGCAGGATTCAAGGAAAATGAGTAACAGTTCTCTTCACGCCCAGGTGAATTTCATGGGCTGCTCTATGTAACCTGTGTTCTATTTAATAATTTAAGAATGTGAGTATGAAAAAAGTTTTTTTCTGCCTTTGGGAAAAGCAGAAAAGACTCATGTTCCATATTTGACTGGCAAGGAGTCACTGAGCTGTGTGACATGTGAAGGACTGCAACAGACCTCCACAAGGACATGGGGCATGTGAGCTGGGTGTTTGGATTCTGCATTCTCTTGTCTGAATGTCTAACCCATTTAATTCTTAAAGTCCCCTTGACGTAGCTCTTGTTTATATAAAGTGGGACTCTGTCCACTTGATGGATTGTTATTCAACAAGTGTCTACTTCAGGGAGCAGATCTCTTGTCTTATCCTACATACGCTCTCTAGTGCTGCCTTCACCCTTCCTCTATCACCAGGTGGACCTCAGGGTGTGAAAGAGGAACCTGGCCTTGGGGAGAGGGAGGCCTGCGCTAGGCAGGAAGATGTACCTGCCAGGACTGGCTAGCACTCCCATAGTTCAGGTCTGGGCCAGCGGCTGTTCTGAGTACTTTGCATGGTTTGCTAACAGAATGCTCACATGAACTCCAAGACTAGGCCTCTGTGATCTGCCTACCTTAGCAGAGAACATCCAGGAACAGAGTGGTCCAGGGCACAGCTGGGGCGACTGCTCTCCCTGCCTGTGTTTGCCGGCCTCTCACATGGAGCCGCTGCATTCAGGCAGTGATGACAAAAGTAAATATGTAGCTGCATTTGGGAGCAATAGGGGCTCATCCCAAGGTCCCAGGTGGAGTAAATTTAGAGATGAGGTGGCGATGAATATTCCCATGGAAGGAGCTGGAACTGGGGTCTCCACACCCACCTAGCAGGAAGAGCTAAGAACTCAGGAACTATTCTCTGCATGAAGCTGTCCCTTCAGTGACACTGTGGTAAGGAAAGTGGCCAATGACTTCAATTTCCTGCTGAAACCAGTAACCAGAGAAAACTGCCTCGTACAGAATTCACAGAAACTGGATGAAGTATAAAAACTGATGGGAAACATAGTCTAGAAGGAAAATTATTCTTTTCCCCAGGATTGTCTGCCAATGCCTGGTGGCCTAGAGCTTAGTTTTTAACACATTACTAACTCAGTGGATGGTGAGCAGAACCAAGGCTGGCAAGGGGAAAGCATCATCAGGAACCTACAAATAAAGGCAAGATTATTATAAGTGTCTTAGGAGAAATAGATCAATAAGCGTGGTCTCTGGAAGGCAAGACTGACAAAGCAGATTAAAGCACCTGCAGGAATCTGTATCCATAAGCCCATCTGCGTGGGCATTTAAGCCCAGAATTCACATGGGATGCATAATCCAAAAAGCACCCTAACCAAAAATGTGCATGAAAGGACTCCAGTGTCTTGGTAGTGCAGAATACAAGTAAAATTCTCTTTTGAGGAATGCACTTTAATTCAGTCTCTGAGGAGCAACATTCCAAGAAATATGTACTCACAGCAGCAAATTACATAATGAGTAGAAAAAAGTTACCATGAGTAAGATTAAAATAAAGAGTAACAATAAAAACTCCGACTGCACAACTAGACTCTCGAGGATAATCCATTTTGGAATTAACGGGAACAAAATAAAAAGTAAATATAAATAATACATACAAATGGCCAATAAATACATCAAGAAATGCTCAACATTGCAGGCCATTAGAGAAATGCAAATTAAAACAATTCTGAGACTCCATCGTATCCCAGAAAGAATGGCTGCCATTGAGAAATCAAGTAATAGTGAACATCAGCAAGGATGTGGGAGAAGGGACCCTTCTACACCTTGGTGGGAATGTAAACTAGTCTAACCACTGTGGACATCAGTGTAGAGATTCCTCAAAAACCTGAAATTAGAAGCTCCATTGGACCCTTCTGAGGTAAAGATTTTGTCCTGATACTTGTCATTTGTTTGGTGCTCGACTCACAAGCTAGAATTTACCGTTTCCAGCTAAAATTATATCATCAACTCATCACACCTCCGGGGCCAATTAGCAGTGAGCACCCCGGTACCACTCTGTGCTCCTAAGAGAAGAAAAGCAAACTCGGTAAAAGCATGCGATTAAAGGCAGGACGAGGCAATATTTTAAAAGGTAAATGTGACAAATCCAAACAGTCTTAAACTAAAGCATTACAATTATGTCTTATGTATGAGTTTAATAAAGAACTAAAAATGGATTTCCTTGTTATCTGAAGGGAAGCAGTGTAACAAGCATTCTATAGCCCTTCTACTGTTTAAAATAACGTTTAAATCCTTTTAAAGCTAAGTATACATATTTAAAACTCCAGTATAAAGTCCCAGTAAAAGAATTATTTAATTTTAACATTGGTAGTAAGAAAAATATGAAAAATTTCAGTTCAAAGATAGCATAAAATGAGGCTAAATCTATCAGGACGTTGAAAATTAAAAACAAACAAAAATGTATTAATTTATTGCATTCTGCCCAGAGAAGGTGGAAGGAAGCATAAAATCCAGATTAGCATTATCCATATGTTTCTCCAAACAGGGAACAAAAACAGGGGGCTCAGAGCAGGTGAATTCCCCAAGACCTCTGCGCGGGCCAGTGTTGTGTCACTCTGCTGCAGAAACACCAATATCAAACGGAACGGAAGACTCTGTACCGAGGAATTAGGAGGCAACTTGTTTATTGACCATAATGCCAGCGGTCTAGCGGAACCTGTTGGAGCTGTTGAGGCCAAGTACACGTGCAGGGCTGTGGCATGGCCTGGGCGTGGCTGAACTGAGAACAAGACACCTCAGGGGGCAAGACAGGCCATGGCTGAGGCCATCTGGAGACCTTCTGGATAGCTTTCCTTAATTAGCATCATCTGTTGCTGAGGGGCCTTGAACCCTCCCAAGATCATGCTCAGGTTTCCTCCATTGTCCTCTCAGCTCCTTGCTTGTCTTGATTAAATATGAGCTGCCCAGTGTCAGTCGGCTGGCCGGCCAGCAGGGTTACGAGCTCTGCTGAGGATTCTAGTCCTCCTGGAGCTCTAAAGACCATGCTTCTTGTCTCATTCCTTTGGCCTTTGCCATGCACCCTTTTGGGGGATTGGAGGTCTAGGCATAGACCCCAACAGGGACCAAGTACAAATCACTAGCACTGAGGCAGTTTGGGTTCAGTTTAAATATTTGCAAGCAGGAAGTTCAAGACAGATGGCAGGTTATTACATGATTGGTTACATACATTGTTAGTCAGGTCATTTTAAATACATTTTCTTAAAAGGAATTGTTTATTATTACATGGGAACATCCTGGAGACGAGGGGAGGGGGTTCAAGCAGAGAAAGCAGAGTTAAAAAGTACCTTTGACTGGGTTACTTCACCCCAAAGTCCTTGAAGCCAGATAGAAGCAATATATTGTCTTAACTAGGGGAAACGTAAGCCGAGAATAGTCAAACTGGCCCAGGCCATTATCGGAAGAAAAGCAGCTGGACCCAGACATCAAGACTGCCTGAATTCAGCAGGGTAGCTATGTGACAGGCAGCAGGAGCACAGGCAGAGGCCACTACGGGGTTTTAACTTGCTCTAATCTGTCCAGGGCTTTGTTATTCCGTAACCGTAGCTTTACTAATCGTATAATTGCGCCCCGACAACTTAGCTGTGTCTCTGGGAGTCAGGGCTCACAGAACTCACAGGGAAAACCAAGCCACTACAGCTGAGCACCAAGGAAACATCACAAGCTGCCTGACCCATAAACGTCACCAATGGCTGTCAGACAGAGCAAGCAGCAGAGTCACAGCCCAAGGAGACACATAATAAAAATTTAACAGCACTGCACGGACGTGGCAGCTAAGTTTCAGTGACACATAGGGGTCTTTCCAGCATTTAGCAAGCTACGGATTTTCCAGCACTCTGACAGGTTTGCAGCAACGGACAGACTGGAGACAAGGAGATGAGGCTTTCAACCTTAGTATGTTTCAAATGTTCAAAGACATAAAGCAAGATAGTCCTAATTTTATAAAAGCAGTATGAAAAATTACAGACTTGAAGAACCAAACATAAAATGTGAAATTGGAAAATATAAGAGAAACAATAAAACCTAAATAAATAAATCAGTAAAGTTCAGTTTCAGCGCTTACCAGCGAACCAGGGCTAGGCCAGGTGACTTCATTTTTCTAGTCTCAGGTTTTTGCATTTATAAAACAGCCTGTTAATATGTATCTCATCAGGTCATTGTGGAATTTAAATGAATATCAACCTAGAATCTAGCACATTCCTGCCCGTGTTTTACCTTGTATAACAGTTACCGTATGTTTTACTTTTCCACACATCCTTTGCAAGCAAGATCTAAAGGAGGTATACATGTAGAAAAGTCTGACTTTTACCAATTTATGTAATGCAAACAATATAAAATGTATACAATTAATTTCAAATATACTTGAAAATAGAACATGCAGGTAGAAAATGAAGGTGATCTACAGGGAAGGCTGGTATCCAAATGAGCTAAGAAATCCTGAACAAGTCCCCCGAATCTAGATTTCCTGAGGTAGCTGTGGACAGTAAACTTTCTCTCAAGAGCCAGACAGTTAGGGCTGGGGCTGCAGCTTGGTAGCAGAGTGCTTGCCTGCCCGTGTGCAAGACCATGGGTGTGGTCGCCAACACTGAGAGAAGCAAAAAGGACTGAGGACTAGATACACCAGGTGCGGCGGTGCACACCCGTGAGCCCAGCACTCAAGGAGGCTGAGGCAGGAAGACGGCAAGTTAACACTCAGCCTGGATAATTCAGCAATTCAGCAAGACTCATCTCAAACAAAACATAACAAGGACTGGGATGTAGTTCAGTACAAAGGTCCTGGGCAAGGTCAAGTCCCAGTTCAAAAAAAGCCACAAAATAAACAAAACAAAACAACAGTAAAAAAAAAAACAGAGTAAATATGCATGTTTAAAATTCCAAGATAAAGTAGGTCTGCCTACCACACCTCCATAGGTGATGTGGCTTTTTTGCAGCTACTCAACTCTACTGGTGTGAGAAAGGCTGGGCTCTGATAAAGCCTTATTAATAAAATCAGATTGCAGGCTGGATTTGCACCGGGCTTTAGCCTGCAGCTGTGGAGGAGACAGACTCCCTTCTCTCCGCGTGCTTTCGCCATGGAATTCCCATCTTTTCAGTCTATCACCTGTATGGACAATGCCAAGACACATGCCTGCCACCACCCCTAGACCGTGAGCTCCTCCAGGTCAGCAGCATGCGTGGGTCACTGTTGCAGTCCCCAGTGCCACTAGCAAAGGCGTTGCTCAAGGCAGGGGCTCTACAAACACAGAGATGGACACTGTCAGGTGGGTTCCACTAATTACATACTGGTGACGAACAGAGCTGGACAAAAGTGACACTGGGGGACATCTGAACCTGGGACAGGAGGAACCTTGCAGCTTCTGTGTGGGTCTCTTGGTGAGAAGGCGGACAGCTGAGCAAGACAGAACAGGGGAGAAGGCCTGAGCCTCAGGAGAACGGACCCTTGCAGCTTCCTGCAGGCAGCAGCACAGGGAGTGGCCCTGGACCCTGCTCCCTGCCCCTGGACCCCGGAGCCATGAAAACCATTTCGTGGCTCCTGGTGATGCACCGTGGGGCAGAAGAATCATCCGCCGAGCTCTGCCGGGTATCCTGGGGGCGTGGGGGTCGGTTTCAGCCCACTGCATTTAAGAGCCCCCACCTTTAAAATCCTTTCAGGGCCCAGACCAGTCCCTGCTCCTCCTCAAAGGTGTGTCTGAGGTTCCCTAAGGTCAAAGCCAACATTTCCCCTGTGCACACTGCCATCAAGTATTTCCGTACCATTCTTCAGCAATTATGACATATTTGTCTAAAATTGTTCAGTCTTTTGTGGCTTCTAGGTTTATTTCTGCCTTTGTGGAAAGCCGGGCTGAATGAGCTCCACGTTTCTGTTAGGGCTCAGTGCTGTGGCTCTGTCTGGATATTACCCCACAGCCTCTTGTGCTCACAGAGGTGCATTTGAAAGGTGGTGGAATGAGGGGGTTCCATCGCCAAAAGAGGGGGTAGGAGGTGGTTTCAGTGGGAAGAGGCGGTCATGGGGGTGAGAGCCAGAAGGTATCTTTCTGCTTTCCGGGTCACTACGATGTGAACAACTCTCCCCTCCCCAGGCCCTTGCACCATGCCGCCAACCATGCGGGGGCTGGAACTTCTCCTTTAACTGTGGTGTCCCAGGGATGAAGCAAGTGCTTTAGGCACTCAACAACCCTCAGGCCACCCCTACCTGAGCACTTATGTTTGCTTGTCAGCTCATACTTAGCAGGAATGAGGAAGGTCTGGGGAACAGGAGGGGTCACAGGGTCACCAGTTCCTGCAACGCCTGTCCCCTGCGTTGAGGTGTGTTTGCATCTGGCCACAGCACGACAGCTTATGGATCTGGGTGCTGTGTGGGCTTCTCCCACTCACTGCTCTGGCCTTGACGGTGGTGGTTGAACTTGGCTGGCAGAGGAGAATAACGTGTTAGCCTGTGTGCCAAGCACATTGAGCCAGAGTGTATGGTTGCCAGGGGGGCCCTGGAAAGCACAGTGCCTGGAGAATTGAGGAGGGGACACCAGGTAGAGGCCCTCAAGTTGGGGTGACCTCCAGTTGCCAGGCAACCTGGAGAGAGCTCGGGGTACAGGGCACCAAACCTCGTCATCTCCTGTTTGCCTTGTCGGCTACCACACCCCTAAACCCCCACTTCGGGCCACGGGGCCCTGCCCAGCAGCCTTGCCCAGTGGGGAAGAGCAGACCTGCTCTGCGCGAGGTGAGCTCTTCTCTCCCACGCCCTACACCCTTGAGCAGTCCTTCATGAATCCACAGCAGCTGTCTTAGCCCTTTCAGAGGAAGCGTAATCAGCTGCGGTTTAATTAGGATCTCCCTCAGGATTTGCCAGCTCTCTTCCACGCCTGGGAGTTCACAGATTCCTGCTTCACACACCAGGCTGATTAGATTTCTTAATTCCCTAACGTTTGCTGTTGCAGAGCTCAGCACCCTGACGAAGATGGGGTCCCTCTCTGCTCTCCCCACAGTGCTCAATCCCGGTGGAGCTGCGGCTCGGGCACCGGCTCTTTTCCTTTCTCAGATGAGTAAAGGATCCTTGCAAAGCAAGGTCTCCAGGGGTGAATGGTGCCCCCTGCTCAGGTTTGTCAGCTCCTGGGCAGCAGCTTGGGACCAGCTGAGCACCGTGCCGGATCTAGGGGAGACCTGGGTGGCCAGCATGGGCCTAGACAGGGTGAGCCATAGCTTCCCATTCAGTGAGTCACTCACTGCAGGAGTTTTGATTGTGCTTCCAACATGTGCAGTGGGAACCTAAGATAGATAGAGATGGTTCTAAATAATACCAAGAGGAATGATGCCAACGAGTGAAAAGACAATTAACCACCGTGGGACCCTGTGAAAGTGCTTTGCACAAAGCAGGCAGTTAAGCCTTTTGGGAATAGAGAAGGATTTCTGGGAGAGAAAAAAGCAACATGTAAACTGAGACTTGAAGGACAAATTGGAGCGTTCAGACCAAGGAGACTGGGAATGGGGTGAAAAAGTAGGTAGGAGGCCGAGAGTTCTAGAAAGGACAACCCCAAGGAGAGAAACAGGGGCTTGTCAAGCAGCTCACTGTTGCCGGGAGGAAGCGCACCTGACCCTGCTGGGGGCTGCGGGGAGCGCGCAGGCGGAGGCGGCCTGGTGGGCAGGAACTGAGCGAGCGCAGAGTGGGGCGCAGTGGGAGCCAGCCGGGCCCCTGGAGTCTGCCGGGTGGAGACCGCAGCATGCCCCGCCCTCGGTGTTTCTGAGCACAGACTGCAGCAACCGGCACCTTGTGTTACCAGGATCTGGGACCCGACAACCCGCCCCAGCTGCCCCTGCTCAAGTTAAAGCTGGTTCTGGAAGCAGATGCCCCGAAGCCTCAAAAGCACATCATGTCTGCCCCTCAGGCTTGCAAGCCTTCGGCCTTGATGAGACAAAGTAGGTCCGGCTGAGAGGTGGATGGGCGGCCTCGCGGCCTTGCTGAGCGGGAAGCGGGTGTGGGGGACACTGAAGGGACAGGAGAGCGGTGGGTGACTCTGTGGTCACCAACATGCCAGCTCTGCCAAGCGCAGCCCGGGTGCACCCCAGGTGGAAGCTATCGTTAATACCTGCCGCAGACAGAGAGGGCACCCTTTTACTCTGTGAAGTTTTGCAAATTCGGTTCGTTTCCTAAGCTTCTTTATGAACTAGAATAGACCAGAGGAGGAGGTGGGGAGGACAGTCGCGGGAGTTACTGTCTTGTTCAGATTCAGAGCCAAGCAGAGGCATAGAGCTCTCTAGAAATCCAAGACAAGAAAAACAACTGTGGTGCTCAGGGGTTAGAATGGCCCTGGAGTTAGGAAGTAGGATAGGAGCATCACAGGCTAAAAGGTTGGAAGACAACACGTCAAAGATGGATAAGAAAAAACCACAAAACCTCAATTACAGATTGGGCCAAATTATCAGCTATTGACGAGTAAGATGTTTACCGTTGCTATAATGGCCTGCACTTGTCAGATATGCATTGTATGCGGGGCAATGCTTTATTAGTGGATGGGTGGTTGGGTGGATGGATGAACAGGTGGGTGTGAGGCTCGCTGGATGGGTGGACAGATGGAGCAAAGGTAGGTAGCTAAGTGAGTAGATAGACAGTAGACTCTGTCCTCATTCCCCTTGGTCAGGTGATAAAAACCTAATGGCTCAAAAAGCACTGCTGGGTAGAGTGCAGCCAAAGTCACAGCAGAGGTCTCTGTAGGGCAGGGAAAAGGTGCACAGACTCTTGTCACATGGAGAAGTGATTCATGAACATGGACCCCAACACCTAGCCCAGGTGAGTATTAGCAAAATATTAACCCTCACAGGACAATGTATCTGATATTTCATCTGATATTTCTGTAACTCCTCTAGTTTATTGAAGAGAAAGAGAGGAACGAAAGGTCCAAATGGAACCCAGGGAAGATTTTCAAGTCTTTCCCCCACCAGTTCATCATCACAGCCTCCTGTGTGCCCTACTCAGCAGCAGAGAGGGGTGGGGTCCTGCCTCGCAAAGGGAGGCTAAGGCTCGATGGGTGCTCGGGAGGAGGAGGGGGTGGGGAGGAGGAGGGAGGCTCATCTGTACCAGCTGGCGTGTCCCAAGGGTGCCTGCTGGCTGGCAGCTGGCTCTGTGAGCCGCCATCAAAGGCCCATTATCCTGAACGATTGGAACCTGCTGGTTGAAAAGATTGTTAAAGAGGAAAAATCTTTAAAAATGAAATATGCACACCTTAAAGATTTTGTTTCAAAGTAAAACACATCACTGTGCATTTATTTGTCCTTTATCGAAGGGCCCACACCTTTCCTCAAGTCGCAGCCTGCATGTTGGATGCCCAGTCTTCTGGTCCAAGCTCCTTTGAATTCCAGTTCGGGGTTCCAATCTCCATAAATAGGACGAGGATTAGGAAAGGTGCACAGCAACCTGAGGGCTGTGGCTTCTCAACCACTTGGGATTAATTTACAGGCGTCTGGCTGAACACGAAACAGCATTCGCCTTCTCTTTTGTTGCGGGGCTGGCTGTGGAACCTGGAGTCTTGTGTCTGCTAGGTGGTTACTCACACCAAGCCACAGCCCTGAACAGTGTTTTAAAGCAGCTGGACTCTGAGTCTTCCAACTAGTTTACCTCAGTTTCTATGACAGGCCTGCTCTAGTTCCTTCCCCAAGCACATTTTATTAGCTTATGTAATATCTAATTAGGTTAACAGGCAGTGTAACGCGGCAGCCAATAGAACTTCTTCCTCTGACCCAGAATTAGATGCTAAGTCAAAGCCAGTGGTGAAGTGGCCTCTCTCTACAGCCCCTATGCTAAATGGTACTGAGAGTGTTGGGGGCCACATGCCCCCCAATCCCCCACCCTACGGGAGCAGATGCATGGCTGGGGGAGGCAGAACTGCAGGATATCCTTGCGTGTATGGGGTGTTCCTTTCCATCCTGCCCCAGGGAGAAAGGACCCCTTCTTCCCCCAGGACAGGGTGGCAGACTGCTGGTAGAGATGGAGGTTGTGGGTAAGCCCAGCTCTGAGTCTTGGGTTGGACAACAGTTGACTCCATGTTTCTGACCCAGCAGAGGGAAGTCTAGGGCCGAGGATGGGGAGCAGCAGACAGGCTTTGGCCAGGACAGGAGCCCTCTCCTGTGTTGGGTGGGCAGCTCAACCCAAGGCCTGTCTGGAGGAAGCAGCAGTTCTTCCACCCTCAACTAGAGGACAGTGAGCCCAAAATAGCAAACGGCAAAAGACACAAGCAGGGAAGCAGACCAGGACATAGCGCCTTTCTCTGTGACCTTCACTGTACATTTGACCCTGCCATTTTCCAAATGTGTGGCTCTGCACACTGCATTTCCTGCCCTTGTGCCTGGGTCCACTAGACAAAAGATGCTGTGGCCTGGATCTTTGTAGAGTTAGGTTCGAATCCTCCCAGGTGCTAGCAGGACCCTAGCTAATGTTCCTTGAGTGGATTGGTAATGAAATGCAGTGAATCCTCTAACCCAATGGATCCCAACCTTGGCTGTAGGTTAGACCATCTTAGAAGATTTTTAGAAGACTTTGATGCCTGGGACCCACTTTATACTACATTTACATACCTGAGGCAGAACTGACTTTTTATTTCTTGAAGTTTTAAAAATGAGTCTGACATGCAGCTTGAGGTTGAATACACAGACCTAACTGAAAACCTCTCACTTTCCAGATATGAGAGGCAGACAAATGAAATGGGCCAGAGTTTGACATAAACAGTGCCATGATGATAACCCTCATCTTCTTATGCTACTGTGACCTGTCCATTCATCATGCCGCTTTCTGATCCAGTCACAGAGTTCGGAATGGAACCAAAGGAGTTGAATAAATACAACTGGGAAGGAAGAAAGAAGAGCAGACAGCAAAGCAGTGGGGAGGGGCAAGCTAGAAAAGGTGGGGTGCAGTGCCCCCAGAGGCAGGGTGGAGAGGACGGAGGCTGGTGGGTGAGACAGAGCCGGTGGAGAAGGGCAGCATGGGTGGGGGTGCAGCACTGTGTTCTGGGGTCACCCAGGGACCGCCCCTGCCTGCAGGAAGCAGGAAGTAGACGACAGCTTCCACCGTCTGTGGCATCTGGAGGAAACTTCCACCCTCCGGGTCCATGTGCCTGGGTTCCCTGTGCTTTTTCCTGACCTTCGTGGCTGGAGAGAAGCAGATGAGGTGAGCACTGGACCTGGATCTAAGGAGACCTAGAGCTTTAAAATCTGCTCCCAGCCACTCATCCACACCACAGCGCTTCAGTGAGAAATGGTGATGCACAGGTGGCTTGTCCATGTGCCCGTGGAGGGCAAGGTTCACAAGGGTACAGAGCTCGGACTCTGAGACTTCCTCTCCTCACTGGGTGCTTGTGTCCCTCACAGAGTCCCCAGGGTGATAACAGGGAGCAGCCAGAAGCCTGGGTCACCATCATCCACAGAGTGGCAGGGCCTGGGGCTCCTGGCAACGCCTCCTCCACACACCGAGCACCATTCTGGGGGTATTCGTATCCACAGTGGATGACAGAATCCTGAGCGATCCTCACGGAAAATGTGCCAGTGTGAGCCGCCTTAATGACAGAACGCGGTTTCTTACATTTGACATTTGTGATTTCACATGCACTGTGTTTTGGACAGGGTCAGTCTCCCCTCTGAACAGTAAGCAGCCTGAGGGCAGCAGCTGTACCCTTCTCATTTGTGTTTCCATGGTCCCCAGGCCCACAGCAGATGCTAAACTGCTGTGTGTCTGGATCCACGGATGAGGAAATCTGGATTTCACAGGGCTGGCAGGGAGTTGTAGAGGCCACCGAGACACCCTGTCTTGCATCTGGTTAACACCCATATAAATTCCACTTGTCTGGTTTTTTTCTTTTGAAACATTGTGGAGACTGTCTCATCCTCCCATTCACTGACTGGGACTTGGCCTGGGAAGGTTTGGTGGCAGTGCTGTGGGTGCAGCCAGCTTTCGAGACCACGAAAGCTGGTCTAAGGGGACCACGAGGCTTTGTCTTAGTCTCTTTCCTTGCCAGCAGGGCAAATACCCAGCACCCACTGGAGGCAGGTTTGTTTTAGATCAGGACTACAATCTGTGATTGGTTGACTCCCAGGGAAACAGGACAGGCAGAGGAGCAGGGCAGGGGAAAGCTGCTCACATCACGGTGGGCAGGAAGCAAAGCAGACAGGGGCCTGAAGGGAGATGTACCCACCTCTGGCGCCCACCTTTTCCAGCCAGCCCCCGTGCGCCAGCACACCCCACTTTGAACTTGCAGTGTGTGGTCCTGCTGATGGGTACAGCACCAGCACAACGCAGGCGCCTTTCGCAAGCCCACCTGTGAGAGCAGCATGACTTTTAGAGGATATTCTTGATCTAAACAGTTCTTCATCAGATCAGACAGGGAGCTGCATCCTGGGGTATCGCTGTCACCTGCAGAGGCAGAGCCATCCTCCTGCCACCTATGGGCTACAGAGACCATGGGCACTGACAGAGACAGATGGAAGCAGAGGTCTGAAGCCCGTCTGGAGAGAGGCAGCAGGTCCAGGCAGGGAAGACTGAGTGGGCTGCTGCGTTGGATACCCAGACTCACTCCGTGACATTGGGAAAATCTCCTAAATCATGTGCACTTCACTCACAAATGGAACAGGATGAGAGAACACAGTTCCCAGGAGAGCACAAGCCCTGAGAAAGGGGATCAAGGAAAGAAATGAGCGGAGAACCTGGTGCTAGGAAGCAGTCAATGTTGGCTGTGTTCCTGGCCACCAGGAGTGAAGGATGAGCAGGTGCTGACCACGGACCAAGGAAGACCTGGGCGGGGATGTGAGGGCCGTCACTGGAGGGAGTGCTGCAGGGGCAGCGCACCCGCAGCCAGCACTGTGCCGCGGGGACCCCACTGTGGCCACCGAAGTACTCCAGCCCTACCCGGTCCAAAGCACAGCCGACCGGGGCAATGCCCGACTTCAGTGCCGGCTCCATCCTGCCACATCACACGCTCCTCAAAAGACCCCGCTGAAGCTCACATCAGCGTTTAAACTGCCAGTGTGATCAGTCCTCGGGGAGATTAATTGCCAACTCCCCACGTCAGCCCCGCCCCACGATGAAGCTGCTGGAAGAAGCCAGCACCGCGCACAAGGATCTAATTAGCAAGTGGGATTCGGGCTGAAGATGTGCTGCAGAGGTTCGGTCACAGATGCTGCTTTTATCTCTGAAGATTAGTCTTCAGCTTCCAAAGAGACTTTAGTTGCTTTCCTGGGTCTTTGAGGAATTTTATCTCAGTTACTTCTGCGGGCTCTGAGAGCCTGCTGAGGAGTCCGAGCTGCCCAAGATTAGGCCTCGGGAAGGGCTGAAGAGAGCTCTTGGTGGTCGGCTTCTTTCCCAGTCTATCCGCACTTGAGTCATTCTCAGCTGGGCTGACGGCGAGATACGAGATGCAATTCTTTGAAGGCTGGCTCGGTGGGGAGAGGCAGGGAAGCAGCTTGCTGGCTCTCTTGCCAGCGTGAAGAGGCTCAGTGTGGCCTCTGCTCTCACTGTGCTCACCCCTGCTTCCCCTGCTCTGCCCTTGCCTGGGACCCTGTCGCCTCCTGCATGGACCCAGTCGCCCTCTCCTTGCCAGGTTCTTCACTCCTTCGCTTTATGCTGCAGCCACAGGACACACCTTCGGGCCAGGGATGGCACCACTGCGTTCAAACCAAACTTTCAGTGATGCCCAGAGTCCTTCCTCTGTGTCAGAGAGCCTCCCTGCCACAGGAGGAAAACAGCAGTTCTCCGCTCCTGCGCACACACCTCACTTCAAGGCCTTCAAGCTGCAGCCGTGTCCTGAGGTCAGCCAGGCAGGTACCTGGCACCCATACTGCTAACAACATTTACACAAAAGAGCAGAGACTTCCATGGCTTTTGCTGCAGAGCAGGCTCTGTTCTAAATACTTTCTGTAGACTCAACAGGCTTCTCCCACTGTCCCTGGAAGGCAGGCGCTGTTGCCAGCACCCTGTTCTGTAGACAAGGCTGGGTCCAGGTCCATGCTGCAGGCTGGTTACAGACAGGCTGGAGCCCAGGCTTCCTGCGGTTGGTGGAGCACACGTAATCATTCTCTGATGCTCTCCGTGATGGTGGAATGTCATGCACGGAAGGTCCTCGGGGCATGTCGTGTACCTAGGAACAAATAGTTCATAAATATGTGAAGTTCTCAGTCGCGGCCTCTCATGGGTCTTTAGCCTCTTGGCTTCGTTTGCTCTGATCACTTCTTCCAGCTTGAACTCTTTGGTCCAAACATCATCTCATCCACTAAATCTTTCTCGGTTCTTCTCTCCACTCTGTCTTCCAGCTCATAAGCTTCTTGAAGACTTGAGGGACCCAGTTTTACCAATTCCCCAATGAGGACCTATTCCTAAGGAAGGAGGAGATGTCTCCCAGTAGATGCACACCCTGAGCTCTGTTCGCCCTCACTGGATTGCTGCTTTTCAGGTCTGTGTCTTCTTCCTGGGTTAGTTCAAGTGTCGGCCCCAGGGACACAGCCTCAGTGCCACCCCGAAACTTGTTAGAGTTGAAGTTCTCAAGTGCCACCCAAGAGCCACTGACCCTGAAGTTCTGAGGGTGAGAGCAGCAGTTTGTTCCATAACAAATTGACTCTGATGCTCACTGGACTGTGAGGACCAGCAAGTCAAGGAAAAGCCACATGTGCATTCCTGGAGAAGGGCTTGTCCATGAGTCTCAGCCCAGCAACTTAACCCAGTCCTTCAGAAGACAAGGTCATAGGGTCACTGCTGTAATATTTCATGCCATGTACTGGGTCCCCAGGTCCCAAGCTCTGCACAATTTCTGGCCATTTAGTCCTGAAAGGCCTACAGCTATCCCTGCAAATCTATTCCCTGCTCAGGGCCGACTCAGCCCCCAGTTCCTGTTGTGCCAGCGCTCACACCTGGAGCCCAGCACAGTCACCAAATAGCTGGAGGAACAGCAGACCAGGAACAGACCGGGAAATTGTTAGAGTCCACAGGGAGCTGGGCAGCGCGCTGTTCTCTATGGCAAAAGCACTTCAGAAGCATAAAGAAGTAACTGCAGCTTGAAAATAATTACGAAAGTCAGTGAAAGTCCAAGTGGGTTTAGGCTGATATTTTCAAGTGTCCAGGGGACAGTCACCCTTTCCCCAGAAGTCCTAGAGCTAGGGACACCAGGTGGAGGTGGTTCCGAGGTGGTAGAGATGCTTGAGAAAGTAACTGGGTCCACTGTGAAAATGTTGACCTGCTCCTTATCCAAGTTTAAGCCTGACACAATTTGGGAAATTTTCTACTACATGAGGCTATAAATTTTCTTTACATGAGACAATTTGAGTCCATGTCTGTTCCTAGCAAAATAAAAGCACCCTAACTAAAATACCATACAGTTTAAAAACAAAACTGGCCACCTCAAAAATGCAGTTTGTTATCTTGCTGTTCCTCTATGTCAGTAGATAATCTTTACAAATTTGATTCTGTATGGACATTATTGTATTTTGAAAATGCATCATAATTTACTTGACCACTTGTGTTTTGAGTAATTAGATTATTTCCATCTTTCACTATTATAAGTAACATTGTGGTCAACATCTATACATAATCCTACTTAGTGCCTTAACATAGAAAAGTAGAGTTATTGGTTCCAACAAAAAAAAAAGAAAGACTTTTCGGAGGCTCTTGATGCACCAAATTGCTTTTGAGAGAGACTGATCGCTGTGCACGTGCTACAGCGTGGCGAGAGGGCACAGCTCGGCACAGCGCTGTCACGAGCAGTTTAGGAGAGGGGACAGCACTGTTCCCACCAGAGTGTTCCGAGCACCAGCAGGGCTGGGCTTTCCTGCATCTACTGGCCACGTGTGTTCTTCAACAGGTTACTCCTTCTTCCTCTTCCTGGAGCAGTAAACCCATTTGTGCAGAACACAGGAAACTTGTGGGCCTCCAAAGACTGCCCGGTCCACTTTCTGGTGCTTGGCATTTTCAGGGTTAGCTGTGTCTGAAGCATGGACTGACAGCCGTGTGGGTAGTAGCAAGACACTCAAGGTCCCAGTTTTGGTAGAAATGAAAAAGATAACACAAAAGAGGAGACCAGTGGATGTGATGGGGAGCTTCCTGAGGAACCACGGGGAGCTTCTGTAAGCCCCCACTCTTCCTGCCGAGTCAGGTCAGAGTCTGACTGTGGCATGGGTACCGGGACTTGGTCAGAGTTCCAGAAGGTTCCAGCGGGCACTCAGGTTTGAGCTCCAGAACTCTAGAACCACACTTGAAATTCTGTCTTAAAAACAGTAAACCCAAGCTCTGAGGCCCAGGAGGGAGACAAGAAAGGCAAAGTCAGAGCATGCAGGGCCTGACTGGCCGGTGAGAGTGTGGTGGGCCGGGCCTTCACCATGTGGCCTCCACACCCCCACATTCACACACAGAGCCCCAAGATACAAAAGCAACCTCTGTGCGCACCCACACACGTCGGAGTGAAGTAACAGGCAGGTTAAATCAGCTGGATAGCGGCAATCATTTCACAATGGTGGCTTATCAAAGCACTCATTTGAACATGCTAAATACAAACAATTCTTATTTGTCAGTCATACCTCAAGAGTGCTGTAGAAATATGACAAAAGCAAAATAAAGACAAATGTGGTATGAAAAGGAAGTTCCTCTTGCTGAGGTGACAGTGTTGCAACTGAGCCTCCAGCCTGTGGGTGAACTCCGGCCCTCAGAGCCGCTCATTACCTGCTGGGCTCAGGGCAGCAGCTGGCAGGTCCCTCCCCTGTCCCTTTCTCTCAGCACCTGGATTCTGGAGCTCCCTCTGGAGCAGGTAGCAGCCCCAATCCCATCTGCATACGAAGCTATCAAAAGCTTCCTAGGGCCCCGAATCTGTCTGTGACTGAGCAAAACCACCAAGAGACACGGCTGTGGCCAGAGAGGAGGACAGCAATCAGAAAGCAGCGCGATGCTTGGGAAAGATGAAGGGAGGAGAGCCAGGGGGCACGGAGCCCAGAGACCCAGGAGGAAAGCATTCAGAGTCGGGAGCAGAGAGACTTCATGCTGATCTCAGAGTAAGGAACCCGGAGGAACCAGGTGTGAGTGTCACACCCCATGGAGGAGGTGGTGTTGGGCCATTTCCACCTCTCACCTTCCTCTGTGCACCACTGGGACCAGATCCAGGGTGAGGAATGAGCCCCATCCTGTGTGCCAATGACAGCCAGTCAGCAGTCACAGGAGCACTGTATGGACCATGTTCCTCGGCTGCACCTGGGCTCCCAGAAACTGACCATGGTAATGGATCGGCAGTGTCTGACCGGTAGGTGGGCAAGGAGAATTACAGCATCATGCCAAGTGTTTTCTGGTTTGAAAGGAGCTTGGCTCTAAATCCACACTGCAGCTCTAACATCCTCAGATCCCTTGCAACCATGGTGAAATGCAACATCTTTTTGCTAGAACATATTTTTCTCTCAAATTGTGGTTATTACCTGGCATCTTTGGAAAGGAGGAAAAAAATGATGGCAGGGATATTTTAAAAAGGAACACTTGTGGTTTTTCTTTGCCCCTAAAGCTCCTAGAAATATGAACACTTCAGAGTGCCAGAGGCTCTGTTTGCATCCCTCGGAGAGACAGAAGCAGGAAGACAGCGGGAGAATTTGGGACAGTCATGAATTATTTAGGGGACCTCACTCCATTTGCACCTTCAGAAGAGCACAGCTCGGAGGTTTCTGTTGACTGCACACTGCTTGCTCAGTAAGAAACGGAACCCAGCCTGGGAGAGGGAGGAGCTGCCGCCTGGGCCCAGGGCCACCGGGAGGCTGTGCTGAGAGGTAGGTATCCTGGCCTGCAGTGATCTCCCTCCAGGAGCCGGAATCTGCAAAGGAATAGGGCCATTTGGCAGGGCGTCTGGAGGCTGGCACCTCTGGGAGCAGGGTTCTTCAGTCCAGTGCAGTCTAGGCTGTAGGCCCGGCCTCGGGCTCAGCTCTCATAGGGCCACACAGCAGGTGCAAGTCTGTAACAGGGGCTCCTGGGATGTTGAACACTTCCGCCCCGCCTGCCACGCCCCAAGGAGACTCTCGCCTCCCTGCACTTGGCAGCCTGCCTGCCGACGTCCTCCGCGCCCCTCCACCTCCTATCTGACCTTCCGTCCAGCCTCGTGCTGTGGCCATGCTGGCCCTTTCAAAATGGGCACCCGACCATCTTGCTCCTGGACAAAACTCCTCCATGACTCCTCTTGTGTTGACATAAAATCCCACATCCTAGAACAGGTTTCCAAGAGCTGCAACCCCCGCCTGTGGTTTCAGGCCTTCGTGCCCTGTGCCACAGGGAAGCTGTGAGCTTCCCTGCACAGGACGCGGCTCCTTGCCATTTCCCAGCGGCCCCTGCTGCCCGCTTCTGCGGCACCACGGTCAGCAGGTTTTTGCCATCGTCTGTGTGTCTTTCTGCTGGTCCAGACAGGTGCTGTTTGAGGAGGGGAACTGCACCTCCTCATCTTCTGCCACCCGAGTTTGTGCCAGGAGCCCCACAAATTTTTAAAGTGAATGAGTGAACAAGAAGAGAGCGACTAGCACAGTGAGGTTCCTACACTTCAGCAAATGTACGCAAGGGAAGTTCTAGCTTTTTTTATTTCTGTTTGGGTTTTTTTTTGTTTGTTTATTTGTTTTGTTTTTTAGACAGGGTTTAACAATGCAGTTCAGGCTGGCCTTGAACTCACTTTGTAGCACAGTCTGGCCTCGAACTCACAGTGATCCTCCTGCCTCAGCCCCCAGAGTGCTGGGATTATAGGTGCACTTCACCATGCCTGGCACTTGCTATTTTAAAGGGTTGAAGTTAAAGGCAATTTGGAATTTGAAATGTGCTCACTGATAGTTTACTGCTCCTTTCCTAACTGACCTTCCCAGTTTGAATTCCTAGAAGACCAATAATTCTAGCACTTGCTGGTGATTCTGGGGGTATTAGTGGGGGAAGAGAAAACTCTGGTGGAGGAAAGAGGAATTGATTTGCCCCAAAATGGTTGCTCCTGAGGTCTCAGCTTTTGTCCAGATTCCTTCATTCTTTTATCCTGTGAATATCGCTTAAGGCCTCCATGTGTGCACACACATATGTGTTGGAAATGAGATAGGCATCCTCTTGTTTCTGTCTTTTGCAGAGGAAGTATTAATATTTCATTTTGGAAAAGAAATCGTATTTCTTGCTAAGATGATAAGTGGCCTTATCAGTTCCAAATGCTGCTGGGAAAAAATTTCTGCCTGATCTTAACATTTTTTTATTGGAAAGGAATTCTGTGCAGTCTGATTAGGCTCCCTGTCTTCTCTGGTGGCTGTCATTCTGATTTCTGGGTAGATGACGCACTACAGGGTTTCGGGTGGCCTCTCCCTGGTAGACATCCTCACCCATCGGCAGCCAGTGAATGCTGACCCAGGCCAGACTCTGATCTCACTGCTGTGGCCTTGGAACCCATCTGTCTCCTCTCTAGCACCGGTAGACAAAGACTTACACCGTGTGGTACAGTGTAAAGGGCATCGCCACCCAGGCTCTGAAAGGCCATCTGATTAAAGGTGGAGAGCAGGCTTCGCTTTTGGACACCCTCCCAGCCCAGGCTTCCTGTGCACAGTGCACCCAGCCCCCAGCCCATTGCTTATGCTCTAAACCCCCGGGGCTGCTGGCTACTGGCTGCCACTTTGACTGGAGATGCGTGCAAATGCCGACGAACGGGGCGCTGGCGACTTGGAGTAGGTGCTGGTTAGGGCTGTACCAGGAGAGCAAGTGTGGCCCGGATGGTGCTGGTCAGCAGCCCTGTCGCTAAGCACCTCAGGCTCCATCACGTTGCCAGATCCCAGGAGATGAGCACTGTGGTCACCTGGTCCCTTCTTGGACTTGGTCCACAGGTTGAGTGGCCCTAACCCTAAAGCCTGGGACCCGGAGCCTACAGACCTGGGGTGCACTTTTTGTTCCAGAACATTTGTGTATCCTTGCAGAGATAACCTGGGGGAGGGGACCCCGGTGCACAAGGCAACCTACGCACAGCCTGAGGGTGATTCTGCTCGGCATGTCAGCATCTCCACACAGGACACAGAGCACCAGGGTGTGGGGTTTCCACTGTGGCATCAGGTTAACACTCAAAGGTCTGGAGTCTGGAGCATTTCAGGTTTCGAGTTTCGAGCTCAGCCTGCGCTACCTCCCCCCACCTCCACCTCCAGGTTTATTCCTCAGGATTGTGATGCCATTGGTGGCATGAACACGTCTTGCCCCTGTCCCCAGGTCTCAGCAGAGTCTCTGGTCCCCTGCGGCCTGGCAGGCAGCCTTCCTGCCAGAGTGACTCAGTGAAGACCTTTGGGTTGTGCTGAGAATGATGATTCATGCATTCAGCGGTTTCTCCATTCATGTCTATCACTGCTGCCTCCTCCCGGCCACCGTCTCCCGCAGGAGCGCAGACACAGAGGGGTTTGTGTGTGTGGCTTTACTTCTATGCCATCTTCCCGAAGCCTTGGATCCTCTGCCTCTTCATTCTTGTAAATTCTCATTTTCCTTTTGCTGTTTTTGCTGCCCAAACACTATGTCTGCTTTCTAACTATGAAGGTTATTTTTTTTTTAAACTGGGTCAGCAGATTCTGATCCCAACACACCACAATGGGATAATATGATAGATTAAGCTTAGACAGTTGAAATTAATTCCTAAACAGACTTAATTTAATTTCCCTCTCCAATAAACCCAATTTACCTCCGCAGAGGTGTGACATGTTTGATTAGACACAGCAATGCTGGGCACAGCCAGCCTTGCACGGAGAGGGCTGTGTGCGCAGCACGATAAGAGATCAAAGTCCGGAGCATCCTAGGTAGCCAGCGTGGTGTAATTCAGCAGAGCCTGCAGCTCCTGGTCCCTCGATGCTCCTTAATTGGAGAGATAATTACATGGGTGGGGCCGGGAGGACAGAGAAGAGACTCACACGGGGAATCATTACCACATTCCTGGGAGCTCACAAGTCCAGGTGGCCACAGAGCTACCAGAACGGCAGAGCCTCAGAGTTTTGTCACTGTTCCTGTAGACGACTGTGGTTTCAGCTGAGCAAGGGTTGACAAGGTGTCCATAAGTTACATCCCTTAAAGCCTCAGGCAATCATAGGGGGACACTTTTCAGGGGTGGCTGCATCTAGAGTGTGTGGAGCTGAGATCAAACGTGTGTGTTACTGAATCGTTGATTGGCTTGGCAGAGGTCTGAGAGTGGACCATGAGGTCGTCCTCATCCTGAGGAATCCTGAGGAACGAACCTGGAGGTGGAGGGGGGGGAGGCAGCACAGGCTGAGTGGAAACCCCTGGGCATGTGTGCTATCTCGCCTCAGGGTGCACGGCCTGGATAGGACACAAGGGGCAGAACCAGGCTGCTGTAGTCGCTTGTCACGCTGTTTCCTTGCTACCTTGCTGCTTTGCTGTCTTCTGCCTGCCGTGCACAGTTTCTCCTCTCCGATGCCCCTCTGCCATGCCACCCTGCCTGGAGCCAGTCATGTTAGTTAATTTCTCCCATGCGAGGGTGTTTTTATCAAGTTGCAGCTCACGTCTCAGCTGCTCCCTGTGACGCGGCATAAGCAGCCGATTCTCCTGTGGTTCTCATCCCTTGCTTTTGTCCTGTGTGACCTCGGGCAGGCCAACAAGCTGCTCTGAGCCCCAGTGCCTGCTCCAAATGAAGGAAGAGTCTACAACCCAGCAAATGCAGATTGAAGGAGGTGACTCACCTTCCTGCTTCAGGTGTCTGGACAGGACACTGTGCCTTCCCCAGGCTTTGCCGCAGGGACAGGAGCAGAAGGAAAGTACTTTCAATGGCATCCAGGCTGGGGAAGGAGGCACTGCCAGGGCCCTAACGTGATGGCAGGAGGTGGGAGATGAAAAGTCCTCTGAACTGCGATGCTCTTGGCAGAACCTGACTGTAAGTGAGCACCATGCTGGGAGCCGCAGTGCACTCCAGGCAGCTCTGAGCAGGAGAGGAGGTGCAAATCCACGGCCACACCCCAAGGATCCTAGGAGTTTGCTGCCTCGCCTGAGACCTACAGGACGGCTTGTGTCCAGGTGGAAGGGACCGGAAGGGGGTGTTGGGTGGCTCCGTCTAAGCCAAATGAGAACTCTTCCCACCAGTGCTGAGCGCACACTGGATGGATGGTTCCTGCCAATGGGTAGGTTCAAGGGCCAGGGAACCATGGGCAAAGCTGGTGCGGAGGGAGGAATCTGGCACAAGTCCTAGGTGGGCCGCAGAGCATGGCTCAGGTCTAGCCCTGTGCCCTGAGCAATGCCTTCCTGTGTTCCAGGCAATAAGAAGCAGGGTTTGTCATGCGCATTTAGTACAGATACAGACAAGCACAAAGAGACCAAGAATCTAAGTCTACAAATTGCCCCACAGCAACACAGCTGGCAAGTAAGGCGTGAGGATTCCATCCAAACCCAAGCTCTGCTCACTGCTGCGGACATAAGCGATGGATTCCGTGTGCCAGGAGAAAGATCCGAGGGGAAGGCCAGTCGGGGCCAGAGCCCACACAGAGAGTGAGACTAAGGCAACGATGTGGACCTGAACACACGGTTGGGTACAATCAGAAGTTACATAACAAGGAAGGAAGGCAGATGGTGAGCGAGAGCAGAGACAGCCCAAGAAGAGTGGCCAGGAGGTGCACAATGCATTCTGGGACCCTGTGTGTCCCTTACACACATGCATGGACTCACCTGCCATGCACCTAACAGTTGCACACTTACACAGATTCATCCACTAACCCTAACTCTAACCTCACAGGTAAACCTTCAGAAGAGAACACTGATCTTTTATCCCAGCTCCCCTCCCTTAGTCTCCCTGGTTCATTAAATGGCTCCGTCAGCTACCAAATCATTCTAGACAGAGCCTTGGTGACCCCTGGATTTCTCCCCACCTCTCAGTCCAGCCATCCGTGAGTCCTGGCTTCTCCCACAGCTCCTCTCACATCTCCTCTGCAGCTTGAACTCACAGCTCTGCCGGGCTGTGCCCTCCCCGTACTGAGTGAGACACCTGTGAGACACAAGCCTCCCTCCTCACAGCCCTCGGGTGGCACCGTGTGTTCCAAGGAGGCCCAGTTCTGGAGTCCAGAGGTCCTGTGTGGAAAGTCCTCAGTGAGACCTCTCTGGCCTCCTCTCCTTCTGCCCCCCTTCTCACAGCTCATCCTGCCAGTTTCCACCCAGCGCCTGCTGCCTCGGACACTTGACATACAGTCACCGTGTGACCTGCTCCCACTTGACACCATCATCTGGGGAACTTTCCAGAGAAAGCGCTCTTGACGTGTTTTTCCTCCCCTATCTTTCCCAGTCAGATCCTTGCTTCACCCCTTTTAATTTTTGATAGCATTTACCTCCAACTTGTCTGTCTGTCCTCCCCATGGTGTGCAGAGTTCACGGGAGGGGTGTGAACGGTCTGGCTCACTGGCACCTCTAGTTCCTGACTGCTAAAGTTTCAAAAAAGCCTTTGTTAAAGGAGAGACAGGCACAGTGGGAGAATGAGGAGACGGGATGTGGGCTGGTGCCGGCTGCACCGTCTCCCGGTGTGACAGCACCTGCCGACCAGCTCGGTCCTCCTCCCGAAGATCCCGAGGACCACGAGCACTGCACCCAGGGGCACACGCCAGCCACCCTCATCCCAGCTCGTCCGAAATGCTAGGAGCAGTGCAGGATGTAAGCTCATAAGGACTGCAAGGTTGACCAACGCGCAGGCTGGGGACTCTCGAGACACATGGCTGTGAAATTCCAAAGTGATCCAGAAGTTTGTGGGGGAGAAAAGACTCAGCCCACCCAGCCCTGCTTCCTGCTTATTTCAGCAGCAGACCGGCCACCTGACTGAAGCTTTTCACTTTTTACACCGGAGGAATTCTAAGATGGGTATCTTTAAAAGGCATAGAATCTGTCATGCTGAATGGGCTGATTTGATTCACACATAAAAGTTGAATTACTTCGAATACACGAACTGGCTCATGTTCCCCCTATAAATGCAGCAGAGCAACCTAAGCCATTTCCAGCTGCCCGGGCAGCTCCCGCCCTGTCCGAGCTGGGACTGAGAACTGACTGAAAGCAGGTGATCAGCAGCAGCCTCACTGCAGCGGTAAGGAGCTGGAGCTATTGCTGGGTTTTACCTGTTCTCTTTACCACCTTTCGGTCAATTGCCTTGAGAATTTAGGAGCAGTTTCACTGATCCCTAAAACGTCTGCATGCACCTTTCTAGCTATACTGAGCCCCAGGGGAGTGGAGAAGCCTGCTTTTCCTTACTCGCCTCACGTGGGTTGATTTTATTAACAAGACAGCTAGTACCTCCCACACCTGCCCTCCCTTCAGCCCAGCTACATGTCACCATCCTTGGTCTTAGAGTCGTTCACTCTTCTTCAGAACATCCTGAAAAGCTGCTGGGGGTGCACACCTCCCTCCCCAGGCCCTGGAGCAAGGGCGCTAGGCCCAGCCAGCACTGCTGAAACCCGAGGCTTAAGGAGCCTTGGTTTCCGGTGCTGACGTCTTCTTTTCATTGCTAGGACTCTAAAGTCCAGCGCGCTTTGTTTATCTTTCTACTGTGAGCCGCCACCGCTCCTGTTCACAGCTCACACCCCTTCCCCGCCTGCAGGCCTGGGAGGGAGCGGCATCAGCGGCCCACCTGAAGCTCGTGAGGGCTTGGCGCAGAGCTGAACCGAGGCAGGAGAATGAGCCAGAAAGAGTTGGCCAGGTTCCCACGGGGACTCGTCTTTCTCCAAGGGCGAAAGGGGCCCAGCCAGCACCCTGGACGCCGAGGAATACTGAGCCCCTCCTGCTCCTCAGAGGTAAGTCCGAGTGCAAAGGGATCTCAGCAGATTCGTGATGGGGCCACAGTGAAACTGTTCTGGGTGACCTGCTGGTTACAGACCCGTGACAGTGTCTTCATCACAGGCGAAGAGCCGGGGTGAAGCTGAGTGACAAGACCACCAACAAGGAATGCCAGCAGGACCAGGGCAGGAACCGACAGTGACAGGCTGTGCCCCAGACAGCACCTCTTCCTCCCACAGCCCAGAGAAGACGTTCAGTGTCACAGCAGCACTGGGACACAGACCTGCGCATTTGCACTGGAGTCTTCCCAGGAGACCTTTCAAGTCTCAACACTGCCATTTTCACAGAGGATGAGAGTGAACCACAGAGCAACCAAGCATCATTGGTCTCATACCTGGGTGGTATCAAAGATGATACTCAACGCCAGTGCAGGGCTTGGGGTGTTCTGGGGTGGGGCTTGGGCAAGCGACTGGGTCACAGGCCCCTGAGCTCACTAGTGGATTCATCTATCCATGAGTTCACAGCTGACCAGTAGGGGCCAGGTCTGGTCAACAGGGTCAGCAGCAGGGGTGTGACTGGAAGGGCGTCTCTCCCTTCCTGGCTTCTGCCTTGTCTCTCTGCTTCCTGGCCATCATGCAGTGGGCAGATTTCCTCCGCCAGACCCTTCCACCATCCTGTGTCTGCCAAGAGCTGGCCAACCACGGACTGAAACGGATCCGAGATGAGCCTCTTCTCCTCCCCGCAGGGGGTGCTGGTGTTGTGTTTCAAATGCACATGTCAAGTGTTTCACCCGGCTTCATTTCCAACTTACATGTCTTGCACAGCAACAAACCATGTGACTTGTCTACAGAGAAAGAGGAAAAGAGGGAAAGATGGGATGGGGGGAGCGAGAAACCAGGAGAAATGGGGACTGAGGTGTGGTTCTGAGCTGGGCCCCTGACACACGCCTGGCTGGGCCACCCGCGGGAGCTGGCCAGAGGTCTCCAGTCCACAGGAGTGACACTGCACTGTGTGACAGAGGCAGCTGCCCAGGCCTCCCAAAGTTGCTTTTCTCCTGTGGGCAGCCCTGGGTCCCTCAGGAGGCGCCGCCCTGCGGTCTGACGTGCTCCAGCTCCACCGTGGAACCAGAATCGTTCAGAGCAGCAGCACAGAGCTCACAGGCCTGCTCTGACTTCCCCAGAGGGTCTGGATATTACAAACAGCGCTTCCGCCCTTCCCCCGTGTCCCTTCTCAGGAGGAATCGTCATCTGGGTTCTGCTTTCTGGTCGATCAAATGTGTTCAACACTTACCAACGTGCTTAACCCACCCCACAACCCAGACAGCTCAGATAGTTTTTGTTTTGTAGAACAAGAAATAGCTTCACGGAGGTTAAGTGATCTTCTGAGACAGAGCTTGGATTCAAACCCAAGAATTCTGAATGCATTTTCCACGCTGAAAGAGTAACGAAGGGGATGCACAGACACTTTGTATTAAGAAGTGCTGGCCTCAAATGTTCATTCTCCCTTTCCTCTATAATGCTAAAGCTTCCAATTTGTAGCTAGGTCCATTATTGCCCAAAATAAAAAACAAGATTCCTAGCTCTGCCGCAAGCTAATTACAGAATATAACTAAATGCTGTGTCTAATTTCTAAAATAAAATCATTCCTTAAAAATCTGCCAGTTCTCTTCTGCCTTTCTGCCCCTGGCTGGGATGCTGAGCCACAGGCAGGACCTCAGCAACCATCATGGGTTAACCCTGATGGAAGTCATGGCTTAATTAGCTTGAAGGAATGGGGTCCCCAGTGATCACGGAACTGCTGTGCCTGCCTGGGATAAACAATGTTTATATAATGGAAAAATAAACATCAGTCTATTTATTTTGTCTAATTTATTATTATCCCTGAATATTTTTGTCCTCTTGGCCAATCCCTCTGATAAAGTTTCTCAAACTTATAGGAGACTAAGTGGCTTGAGTTTTTAAAGGTACAGGTGAAACATTTAGTTTTAAGTTTCCCAGTCTTATAAATTAACAAAAGTGGCATTGACTACCTGGAAATGGTAAAAATGAGGAATGCTTAAACTCAGAGTCACACTGAGCTGTAGAATACTACAAGGAGTTGGGACCCAGTTATGAAAGAATTACATTCCATTTTGTCTTCAGTTGATTATTGCTTAATAGAGAGATTGGTTAAGTAATTGGGCTTTGGGTGGTTGATTTATTTCACCTTTTTTGTAGTACGAGCTTCACTGAGATATAATTCACATACCATTTAATTCACTCATTTAAAGTACACAATTGAATGATTTTCAGTGATTTTCAGTGTAGGCACAGATATACAAACCATCACCATAACCAAATTTATAATCACCCTCAAAAGGAACCCCCTTCCCACCAGCAGTCACACCAGTCCCTGCCCGGCTCGATCACTGCAGGTTTCTACATCCTGGACACCCCAGGTGGCTGGACCTGTGCCCTGTAAGCTTTTGCGACTGGCTGATTTCCCTGTGCGTTTTCCAAGTGTATCCGCATTGTAGCCTGCTTCACTCCTTCTGTTTATTGCCCAATACTGTTCTATGGGATGGACGGACCACATTTTATATTTCTGATCATCAGCAGGACTGTCGAGTTGACTCCAATCTGAGAATATGGTGAATAACAAGGCTATTCATGTGTCTCATCTTTGAAGAGTTTTGACTGCCACAAAGTTCTTACCAAGGCAGAAGATGAGGGCATGGAAAACTGGGTGGGGAAATGGGCATGACTCTCAGTGACAAAGTCCCAGCCCACACGTGCACAGCAGGTCCTAAAGCTTGCACCTGGGCCCAGTCCGAGAGTGCTGTCTTCAGCTCTTTTCCCAAGAACCCAAGCAGAATTTTGACAGGATGGCCTAGACCTGACATCAGCTTGAGGGGCGGGGGGTACAAATGGGGCCACCATCTTCCTTGTGACAACTGTGCTCTCTTTCACAGCAGTCAGCTCTCACCTGGTGGAGTGTACTTCTTTTTCTAACTTTAGTTGGCCTGAACTCACCCTGCAGAGCATGTTCTTCTCATACCTTTAATATACAACATTGCTGAGTTTTGTGCTTATTTGATAAATTTTTTTGCTCAGGACAGAAATAACCTCGAAACCATCTCTAGACAGAGACTTCAGCACTGTGAAACCCAGTAATGTTATTGATGGTTGTCTGAGTTTCTTTCTTGTCCCTGAGACAACATGCAATATTCACAATTTAGAAGAGAAGAGGTTTATTTTGGCTCACAGTTTGTAGAGGTTTATTTTGGCTCACAATTTAGAAGAAGAATAGTATACTTTGGCTCATGGTTGGTTGCTTCAAGCAAGGTGGCATAGCAGAGGGACACCACAGAAGAGGCTTGCTATGGCATGGCAGTGGGAAGCAGAGAAATCAAGGGAGGAGGAGGGAGAGACCCTGGCAGCCACGCCTCCCGTGAGCCCCTCCTCCTACCAGGCTTCACCGCCCAACCTCACATTTAGCTATAAACTCACCAGCAGACTTGTCCACTAAGTATAACACCCCATGACCCAGCCACCTCCCAAAAGCCCCACCTATGAGTTCATGAGGCTTTGGGGGGGAACATCTAGATACAACCTACAGCAATAGTGAATGACATTCTAATAGTTCTAAGTTACAACTATGCATCCTTGCTTCATTTCTTGATAATTATTTTGGAGATGTTGTAAGTGAAGCTCTCATTAGTAAACTGGATCCGGTCAGTGTGATGGGGACAAAGCAAGTTTTTTTTTTACTATCAGAGGATAACAACAGAAACTGGGATAATAGTAATGATGGAGAGTCACAACCCCCAATTATTGAGATTCTTCTGTTTGTCATTTTCCATTCATTCAGTCCACATACCTTAATTTATTTAATTTTCTCCTATTTCTGGTCAATTTTGGTAATTCTTATTTTATAATATGAAGATTAATATTCAATAATTATCTTCATGTATTTTTGCTTCCCTTTGAATTGTTTTCTTAAGATATATTCTCAAAAGTGGCAAAAGAAGATAAAGCCACATATGGGTCTTGATGCTTCATTACAATATTGATTCCTAAATTCATTTAGAAATGTTCATTTCGGCCCACTTCACCAGCATGCTAAGTTTTAAAATGTTTATAAATTCTATAAATGAAAATTCCTCAGTAATGCCTTATTTTGCATGTCATTGATTATTAGTGACATTTTTATTATTTTGGTGAAGACTATAACTTGGTTACTCAATTGGGTCCTTGTGAAAAATTGAGTTTAAGTGAACACAAGCTTAAACTGTGTATAATCTAATATTTCAAAATGAACTGAAAAGAATTATCAGTAATAATATAAGATGGAGAGAATAACATAAACCAGAGTAAAATATACTAAAAATGGGGTGAAACTCAAGAATAAATCAGAAACAAAAGAAAAACAGCATTTCAGAAATGAAGACTGAAGTAGAGGAAACAGAAGAGTAAGAGGTTGTAGAGAGTTGTCTTAGTTACTTTTCTTTCATTGTTGAGACAAAATACCTGACACCCAAAGTGAAGCAAGAGAAGGTCTACTTCTTACAGTTTGGGGGTTTCAGTCCACACTCAGCTGGCTTCAAGGCAGGGTGGCATGGTGGGGCAGTTGTTCATGGGCACCACAAACAGCAAGAGGAAACAGCACAAAAGAGAGAGAACATGGCTTCTTCCCTTCCTTATACTGTATGCTGGCTCCACCCCTGGGCCGGTGCAGCACTCGCATCCCAGTGCTAGACAATGAGCCAGTCATGAACACTAGATTCAGCAGCCTCCATGACTGCATGAGGCTTGGGGAGGGGCGTGCACCTAGACCCAAACCATAACAAGAGTGAAACAAATAAACAAAGGGTAAAAGAAAGACTGTTCATAAGTGCCTGCCTGGCAAGCACAAGGTCTTGAGTTTGATCCCCAGTGCCAAAAAGGAAGAGTGTTAAAATTAAAAGAAATAAATGGGATGAGTTCAGAAAGGGAGTTTACATGTAAAGAAAATAATAGACGATAATAAAGCACATGTGTTATCAGAGTCGTAGAAGACAAATGAAAGAAAAAGTCTATTAACTCAAAAAGACTACCCTAAAATAAATATACATGTATTAAAAATTCGAAGCTGTCACAAGTTTCAAGACTGAGCTATGTAGAGACAGACTCTAATCAAATTTCTTGATTGAAAAGGAAAAAAGGCTTGGGGCACCCAAGTAAAAATCTTCTGAGGGGAGATGCAGCAGCAAACACCATGCGGGAAGACATGACCAAGGCAGGCAGTGACTCCAGGAGGAAGAGGAGAGCCTGGCGCTTCCTGTCCGGCCCAGCTGACCTGGGGGAGCAGGGCACAAGGCTCACGAGTGACAGTCACCACACGGGACTCAGGACACTGTTCCCCGGGTGTGTGCTGAGTGCCGGAAAATGTCACTGCAGAGAAGGCCACGGGAAGGCTGGTGGTGGACATCCGTGCACACTCATGCATACGGAGCTGGACCTTCAGGAAGGAGAAGGTGCCCACGGGGCACGATTTGCTCTGACCTTGCCATGCAGCCTGACAGGTGGAAGTGGGTGGGAGTCGGAAGAGCTGCCATGCAGTGAATCCCAGGATGCACCATTAAGAGAAAGCAAGATCACTCACAGCGAGCACACGGCCAGTTCCGTTTATTAAGGACAAGGGCCTGAGCATGTACCACAGCTACTTCAGTTTAAAAATGAAGCTGAACCTTAATTTTTTGAAGAGTGAAAAGAAGAAATAGAAGCTATTCATATACTTTTAGTTTTGTAGCTTTGATTTACAATCATAAGCTATGTAGTTAGAAAATAAAGTATATGACTAAATTTTTTAAAAAATAAATGCAATAACAACAACAAAAACTCCTAAGAAAGAATTCAAATAGTGGGGGAGTCACAACAGAGAGGAACTACTTTACATAACTTTAAAACACAGTTAATATTACATCCAGAATGGGTTCTCACCAAGGAATTTTTAAAGTACAAAGTAAAATTTAATTCCCTTTGGTAATCACAGTATTAGAGATAATACTGGTAACATTGCTCTGTGTACGTGTAATGATAAAGCAAACTTGTGCATTACTGTTTGATCAATTTTCATGAGATCGAGGATCTCAGAGTAGAAGGGAGGAAATAAGATGTAATATAGGAGAGATTAAGGGAAACCCTTATAATACTGGCATTAGAGTGAAAATATCAGGATAAATTCATGATATATTTTATCTCAAAAAAATTCCCAGCACTGAACAAAGACTTAGAACAATGAAAAGCCTAAGGATAGTAAACATTCCTAGGGCACACATTACAGCCTTGAAGTAGCATTTCCCAGTAAAGGAATCAGGAGTCCTTGGAAAAGACTGATTCTAGGCCTGCATCAGGAAACGGACAAGGTGAACCTAGTATGTCCATGTCAGATCCCTGGAAAAACAAATGTCAGAAACCCAGCAGTCCAGGAGAAGAAATTCCCAGTGGCCAAGAATGGGACATTGTAAACATCAGTGGAAAATAAATCAAATGGATTGAAATATTTCACATTGATTTATATTCACAAGCGCACGACCATGTATAACAGTCTTAAACTAACTGGTCACAATTCAAAGCTGTTAGAAAGCTTAGTTACTGTTTAAAAACAGCAGCCTTCACCTTAGCGCACCAAAAAATAGGGGCAAGGAGTTGATTTTTCTAGAACTGATAAGGTAGATTGAGGCGATAACATAGTAAATAAAAAAGGGGCAACTGAGACAGGGTGCTGCCATTTCATGAGCCCTAAGTAACAAGCGGATGCATTGACCATGTGGCACCTTCACAGAGAGACAGAAGAGAAGCACTGAACAAAACATACCAGAACCAGAACCGGAACTGGAACCTGGGTTTGTCCAGGTCTAAACCCAGCTGACAATGGATAGGGAACACAGAGGCGGGAAAACACTTTTGGATATGGCCTCTCCCATCCAAGCCATGGGAAACCATGAGAGAGGCAACGTAACTGCAAGGGAAACACAGAGATGAGGAAGGAAAGTTCACATTAGCGTTAATGAGCCCTAAGATACGTCTGCCAGTGCCAAAGAATAGACCTTACTCAAGAAAATTAGCAACAGTGACATGAATGGATAATGAAAATTTGAACACTACTTTAGTATTTGATGATATTGAAAAGTTAGTGCTAACTTTGTAAGGTATGACAATGAGCATTACTTCTTAGAATCCCTAAAATATACATACTGCAATAATTCTGGGAGTAATCAGATTTGCTGCAAAATAATAGAGACAAAATACACACACGCGCACACACATTAGTGCAGGAATACATGTAAAACTGAAGAAATCCAAGGTCACTGTTCTGATTGTGGTAGGAACTTGGATTGGGAAACTCAGTCAGGGACACATAAATCTCTATCATACTTCACAATTCCATGTAGCCCCACATGGACCATCACATCAGTAAGAATTTCAGCGTAAGAACTGTAATGGCTGTCTGCAGGGGTGGAGAGGAAGACGTGATGTCAGAGAAAAGTTGGTAGTTGCTGGAGCTGGCTGATGAATTCAAGGGAGCTCCTTACATTGTTTTATGCACCTTGCATATGTTCATAATTTTCTGTAATATATTTTAGTGAATTTGTTTCTATGTCTCTCCATTTGTGTCTTTTCAAGGACAGGACTTGCAGCCCCATGGCCTCAGTTATTCGTATAGGCATTGGCTGAAAATATGTTGAATGAACTATGGCAGACAGATGGGAGAGTGGAACTGTCAGTGATACATAAGGAAGTGGAGATGCGTACGCAGCCAGTGGGGGGTTTTCATCCCAGATCTGATGAGAACCCCAGCTGGGTATCAAGTCTTCATCCAACTAAAGACCCTGGGTAATGAATTTTGGTCCATCTAAGGGCATTGGACAATGGGAGGCGGCAGGCTATCTGCTTATCTGCATCTGATTTCACACCTTATGGAGGGCTTTTGAAATCAGGGATTTCATATGATTTGCTTCAATTCGTTGAATACAATGAAAATTTGTGTCCCTTCCAGGAAAATCTTGGAGAAAAATTCACCCCCTCCTTGTGTGGGGCAGAAAGAGTGTCCCTATTCCAGAAAGCTTCATCCCATGTAAAGGTTCAGGGATGATGTGGGGCAAGAAACAGCCAACCAGTGAAGGGCATGTAGTGTGTTTGGGAAGTAAGACTTGGTTGTCCAGAGTCACCATGGTTTTGGAACTGCTTGCTGTTGTACCATGTGACAGAACATGGCTGGTAGAGGGAGCCATTTAGGCTCTGCTCTGTCTTAGCTGGAATGAGAACAGTAAAGGCTGGGCTCGCAGCACCCAGAGAAGAGATGTTGTGGAGGTCAAATCCTCAGGACTGGAAAGAGGAAGCTAGGAGACCAGGGGGAGGAAGACTCACAGATGGGTTAAGTGTTGTCTGTATGGATGGTGTTATTTAAACTGAGCCCCAGGGAGACAGGGAGACAGCTGTCATGGAAGGGGAGGATGGGACTGGAAGTGCACTTTGCAAGAACCTTCCAGCTGCACAGCAAGGAACTAGAATTGCAAAAGACACTGCAGGTCTTGGAAGAGTGGGGTGGGAGCCACAGCCGTCCCAAGGTTGCAGATCTCACCTGGCCTCCAAGCTGGGCTGGGCCTGCAAAATCCCCAGCAGATGGGTACATTTCTACTTCTCAGTCATGGCCAGGAAACCACTGCAGTGTCTAACAAGGTCAGCGGTCAGCAGGTTTTCCCTTAGTAAGCAGGCAGGCTTCACCCCTGGGGTGGACAGACTGCAGAGCAGCCATCAATAACTACTCCTATCCAGGCTTTCAAGAGCAGCTGCTAGAGGTCAGATGCCTGCAGTCTGGAGGTTTCTGGGCTTCAGCCTCAAGTAGATCTCTTTCCAAAAGCCTATTTTCTTGTTAAAAAGCAAAGCAAGCCAAAGAGATATAACTAATGCATTCTTACTTATTAGCTTCCTGAGGTGTTCATTTTTTACTGCTAGTGGAAATAATAAAATGGAGATTCAAATTTAAAAATATTCCATACTTTATTATATGCCAAACATTAGGCAGAGGGATTCAAAAAGATTATCCTATTCATGTATGCACCTCTCACATGTGTAGCATGAAATCATATTCTCAGAAGTATGATAGACAATATAAAGTATTACTTACCAAGTGTTTCCATTACTTTCTCATTGCTGAGACACAGCACCCAACATCCTCAAGTTAAAGGAGATGTTTATTTGGTTCAAAGTTTGTAAAGGTTTCTGTCCATAGTCAGCTGGTTCCAAGGCAGGTTGGCGTGGCAGAGGGGCCTGGCAAGGAAGAAACAGCCCATGGCAGGGCATCAGGAAGCAAAGTGTGATCAAGGGGCAAGAAAAGGCCAGGCCACCAGTGACCCACCACATCAGTGGACCAGTCCACCAATGATCCCAGGATCCAGCCACCTTTCAAAGGTCACAGGACAAACCTGTGAGCACACAAGGTCTTAGGGGCATCTAGATGTAAACCACACATCAAGAAAGAGAAACTCTGGTGGCTTCAGGTTACTGCATTAGCTGAGTGGGGTGAGGATTGTAGGATGTGAGTTTTATGGAATCAGAGCTTTATTATATTGTCCTATGATGAGGATGAGGTCAGTGATGAAAACAGAGAGGGACATCAAGGAGTTAGATGGCAATATCTGGAAGCTGGAGCCCTGGGTAAAGTAAAGGAGAGGGAAGTAGACACAGGATACACACATACATACACACAGAAACACATACACACATGCAGACACACACACAGAGATACACACACACACACAAACACTGATGCAGTATCTAGAAATCCCAAACAAACCAGTGTTGGCTGCAGGATGTAGCATGTAAAGTCCTTCTGATTTCCTGCTGAAATACCTTTAACAAGACAGACATTGTTCCTTGGTGCTCTAAAAGGATTTTGCAGGTGGATGGGTTCTAAGGAGGTACTATGTCCTTCCTCAATGTTAGGACAAGACAAAACTAAGGACACTCCTGAGGTCTACACAGTAATCATTAATAGCAGCTACATTGTGATGGAGCAGAAAAAATCCAGCATTCTTACCAGGACACTAACAGTGGAAATTCCATGCAGTGGAGTAATTCTTGGCAAGAAGAAAGAATGTGCTGCAGCTTCCCATGACAACAGAGACACATCTCCAGGGTGTCTCAAGGGGTGAAAGAAGTCCACAGTTCAAAGTCTCACAGTGCTTGATTCCATTTAAGTGACACCAGAGAAAGGACAAAACTATTGGAGCAGAAAGAGATCAACAGTTCCCAGGGCTTTGGACAGAGCAGGACTTGATGACAAGGAGCCACCTGGGAAGTTTTAGGTGGGAGAACTGTTCTGCTTGGCTCCAGGGGGTAGGTATGGGACTCTAAACATCTTACCAAAATATATAATAGAGAGCGGTAGCTGTGGTCCAGGAGGAGAAACAGATATGCCCTTCCCGTGAGCCAGACGGCACATGGGCTGGGAGACAGTAAGAGTCCAACTCCTCCCCCACCAGCAACCAGCTGATTCAGGGGAAGATGGGCTGAGATGATAGCAACTGAGATACAAAAACAACTTAATGCTTATATTGTTTGATTGACTTTGCAGGCCTAAAACCTGTAGTCTAAGCATCTATTTAGAGGATGACAGCTATGAGGGATTTTCTCCTGCCTTGTTTTTAAAATCCAATATTTTTCACTGTTTTGTTTTGCTCTGTTTTATTGTTTTGTTTGGATTGGTTTTTATTCTGTTCTGTTTTGTTTAATTTTATTATGTCTGATGGTATGGACAGCAATTTTGAAGATAACAAGAGGCATTATGGTAGCAATGATTGATTTCCTATTATCCTATTTTGAAGTCCTGTGTCATTTTCACTATTTTGTTTTGATTGGCTGTATTCTATTTTATTTTGCTTGGTTTTTATTCTCTTAAAATAAATTTTTTTCAAAATACATAATAGATATTGTGAAATAGGAAGAAATTGTTCAAAAGGAGAGGAGAAGCAGGGAGGAAGAAAAAAGAAAAACATGAGTAAAAAAAGATAAAATGGAGACAAGGCTTTGTAAACAAGGAGGGGAAGAGGAGTGGAAGGGAGGGTAAGGGAATGAGAGGAAAAAACAGGAACAAAGACGTGCCATGTACAGGGACAAGTCCCATATGATGGAGGTGATCATTGTGTATGGCCAAATTATACCAACAAACTTAATAAATATAAAAAAACAAAATTCTTGCACAGTAAACTGTATCAAATGCAGAAATTTCAAAAGGAACCCTGCTTTCCAGAGACTCCAGGGTCGAATACCGACTGTGAGAAAGAACTTAAGCTGCATCGCAGATGTGTAGCAAGGCCTCACTGAGGGGAGGGAGGGAAATCGAGAATTGACGTGAGTGACTTTGGAAAATGGCATTTTTATTACATACTGGATCTCAAGTGCAGGTAAATACATCAAAGAGAATAGCAAGAGCTCTTCCTGTCAGGGAGAGCAGGTTAAAGTTGACAAAGAAGGAGAGCAGAAGACCGCAGGTGTGGCCAGGCTTATCAACCCGTTTCCAAGAAAACAACCGTGGAAAGGTGAAAGTGGCCCAACAATTATATTACAATGGGGGGCTCTGAAGACCCCTCAATCGGTGGTCAGGTGAGTGTCTCCTGGTGGATGGAGTGATCTGAATACGTGGTGGCCACAGTCTTCTTTCCCAAATTCCATCATCACAGGAGGTTAATCAGAGAAGCATCCGAAAAACTAAAATTGAGGAATAACCTATAAAATCCCTAAAAAATTCTCTCAAAACCATCAACTCATGGAAAGCAAGGAAAGAATGAGCCAGAGTCGTAGACACCAAGAGACACCAAGAGTCATAAACACTAAATGGATCCCAGGTGGGATTTTGGAGCACAAGGCAAGACATCAGTGGGTGTCAGTGTGATGCCATGAGGTCTGTGGTTTAGATGATGGAAATGTGTCCATGGCGATGGCTCAGTCTTGAGCAATGTGCCACAGTTACGTGAGATGCTAACACAGGAAGCTGGGTGAGACCTGTGTGGGGACTCCAAAGTGTCTTTATTCCATAAGCCAAAAATTATTCCAAAGTGTTGGCAAGGCCTGGGAATAGATTACATCGCCTATGCATGTAGTATGGACTGGAACACAGAACATGTCCCTAACCTTCCCGTATAACAGGAGTGGGAAGTGTAACCTGCCTACATGCACAGGGAAAGGAATATAAACAGACATTTATATTACTTAGCACCGTCTCTACCACTGTAAAGGTATAAGCCAGAGGCAACAGGCAAGAGAAAATCTGCCACCAGTTTCAAGCAACATTTTTCCTGCAACAAAATGCTTTTGACCCTTAGCCTTTAGGCACCTACAGAGCAGCTAGGAACATTTGGGCAATAAAATCAGGGATCAGCTACAGCCATGCTGTTGTGGGAAGCCTGTGCAGAACTGATGGGCAGTGGTGCTTGAAGAATCTATATTTGTCAGCTTTCCAGTTTTTAGGACATCCACCACTCAAAGGCAGAGAGGTTTAATCTGGCTCATGATTTCAGGAGATTCAGTCCATGGTCAGCTGGCTTCAAGGTAGGAACGTCATGGCAGAAGGGCCTGGTGGAGCAAAGATGTTTAGTTCATGGTAACTGGGAAGCAGCACAGGGGAACAATGCCAGAGAGGAGGGTGAGGGACAAGATAGAGATCCCAAGGGCCATCAAGACACACCCAGGAATGTGCTTCACCAATCCCTTGGTGGCTGGCAAGACCCAGTCAAGCTGAACCCACAGAGTACCCAAACAGCTTTATGCTGCAATGTGTACTCCTCACAGCCTCTGCCTGGTGACCAGTGCTACAGAACCATAGGTGCCCAGTGACTTTGCCACTGTTGATGTGTGGAACTGCAGATCTGAAGAGGCTTGGGGGGTTTGCCCTATGGGTCTCCCAAAGGCTAAGTCATGGATGCCTGTGGTGTTTGTGCTGTAAAAAAACAAATGAAACAAAAATGCAAACCTTTACAGTTGTTGTTATGGTCTGAACTGTGCCCCTTCCTGGCCCCCATCATGTATATGCTAAGGACCAAATGTGTGACCACATATCTTTATTTAAGAGAAGTCCCTCACTTAAAAGGGCAGAAAGGCATTCCAGGAAGGAGGATTCTATCTATTACCAGACATTGTTCTGGAAAAAGAAAGAAAGTCCTCATGACAGCTGGGCTCCCACAACCCTGCACTCACTGTACGGTGAGGCAGGCTCCGCACCCCCTACAGCTGCTCCTTACAAGCACGGTTGGTCCCCAGCTTGAATTGGTGCAGGGGGAGGGATTTACCTGCTCTCTGCATTTGAGTCCCAATTGTAAGATAACGGAGGAAACTCACACACGGACTACATCTCTGCAGTGGAGTCCAAAGCAAACCACCCAGCGCAGGGGCAGCCTGGCTCAGCACATGGGTGACCTGGGAGACTCCAAGCCTGGGCTGAATTCCGAGGGGATGACAGAGGACATTGGTCCCCAGAGAGGAAGAGGTGAAGGGGCTGCTGACATGAACCTCACCTCTTCACTGGGTGCCCATCACGGGCCACCCTGAGTGGCTGGGAAGCTCGTGATCCAAGCTGTGGCTTGAGGACAGGGATGCCGCCTTGGCGGAGTGGCGGTGACAGTCATGCGATCACATTTGGTCCGGGGTAATTGTTCAGATTAGATGATGCTAATCACAGGTAAGAGTTATTAAGCATTTAGGACACGCCAAGTATTTGATATGAGTTATCTCACCTAATACAACAGTCTGATCCATCAGTACTATTGTTGTTCCTTTATAGGAAAAAAACAAGGTTAAAGGAGTTAAGTAACTTCCCTTGGTCTCAGAGCCAGGAAGCACAGGCTTGAACCAGGCTTTCATCTCAGGTCGTTGATTCCCAAGCCTCAGCTCTTAATTACTGCGGTATCAGGACCAGCAGCAGAAGCAGGAGCTTCTGGAGTCATTGATAACGAAAACACCACCCAGCTCGCAGACTCGAGGAGTCAGGCACATAAACACCCAGCAGCCAGAGGGATGACAGGTGCACTGCTTACCGGCCGGCAGGGCAGGCAGGGCCAGGAGGGCCTCAGGCCTGCAGAGAGGCAGGGAGGGGAGCAAGCAGGAAGTGGTACAGCCAGAGCGGCTTAAAGTCGCGAAAGGGCGTGTTTATCCAGGCAGAGCTGCACGCACAGGCGCTGGCTCTCGGTGGATGAGGCAGGAGAAGTGACAGTGTGTCCTTTATGTTTTGGTCGTTGTCCCCTCCCTGGGACAGAACTCACAGGAGCAGGAGCTCAGCTGGCTCATGGATTCCACCCATGTCATCGGCTCCAGACAGAAATGGGGCGGGGGAGGGTGTGATGGAGCAGGCTCTGCACCCCACGGGAGCGCAGTGACACGAGGAGGACAGTTGTTCAGTTCACCCCCAGGCCACGCTCCCCCCACCCTCCAAGCGGAGTGATGGGGGCACTGTTTAGACCTGGCCTGAGCAGAGGGGCTCCCAGGGCCCAAACAGCAGGAGAGGAACATCGCACAGAACCTCTGGCCTGAGCGCCATACACACCAGCCTGGGCTTTCAGCAGTTTCTCCCCATGCACGCAGTCGATCCTAGGCACTGGGAGCATAAGAGGAGCAAACTGTCCCGCTCCTGACCAGCAGGAGCCCAGGTCCACATGAAGAATGTGAATAAGGGAGGCGCTCGGGTGCCCCGGGACAGACCTCGGGGCTCATGCCTGGGAATCTCTCCTCTTCCCGCAGAAGGGCACGGGTGCCAGGTAGTGTGGCCCAGCGGTCATCACTCAGGGTGACAAAGCACTCCCTGAGTGCCAGAACAACTGAAAAATGGGTTTCAATAGGAACATCTGGGTTTTGATTCTCAGGCCTCAGCAGCTGACTTCAGCGATGTGGACAGTGACACTCCTGCCGGTGTTAGGCAAGGCAAGCGCCCCTCAGCTGGAGTGCCCGGGACCCTGTGCTTAGACCCCCAGACTTCTCCTGGAGTTCGGAATATTTGTGTACACATAACGGTGTCTTAAAGAGGGACTCCAGCCCAATCACAGAATTCATGTCTGTTCTGCACACAATTTATACTACACACCCCAAAGATAACCTTATACAATATTTTTAACAATTTTGCTCCTGAAGCAAAGTTTCGTGGCGAGGCTTACACAAAGCATTTTCCGTTTTGGAGCATTTCAGATTCTTGCTCTGTGGGAAGACAGCACAGCCCAGTGCCACGGTGCAGACTCAGCTTCCACCCCCCTGATCCCTCCCAGACTCACTCGCTGGCTCTGGGTTTTTCTGCCGGTCCTCACAGCCTCTCTGTCCCGCCTCCCCCAGGACTGCGCCAGGACTGCGTCAGGGAGGCAGAAACCCTGAGCCCAGGGGACACAGCTACTGGAGAGGGCTGGCCACTGAGCGTACAGCAGAAGACCCACCTCTCCACGCTGCCCAGATTCCCAACAAGGAGAGAAATGCAAGACGGAAATAGAGCACCAAGTGAGCATAAAGCTATTACTGTCTGGCTGCCTACTGCTACACCACGACACCTTGAAGTTTAGTGACTAAACACTATTCACTGTGCTGCTGAAGCTGCCATTCAGACCAGGCTGAACAGGACAGGACTGCCAGGCTCTGCTCTCCTTGGCCCCAAGGTGGCAGCCATTCTCACCCGAGGACTCAGGGCTCCCTTGCATCCAGCTGGGATGCTGCTGGTCACCTGGGACCTGTGGCCAGGAATCGATGCTGTGTGACCTCCTGCATACTGGCTGGCAGGACTAGGAGGGCACCATGCTCCTTTTATCTCTCTGATTTTAAGACAACATCACAAAATACCCCATTTATGAAGAGAGGCCAGACAGTTGGGCTGGGTCACAGAGGTGAGTTTAGCAACTGGACTGTTCACCAGGGTGTGTGAGGTGTAAGAAGAAGTGACCAGATCTAGGTACATGGAGGCTGTCACCATGCCCAGGCCTGGGGAGTGAGGGACAGAGGACAGAGCAGAGATGCGGGCTCCTATGGACCTCCAGCAGGCCAACACCAGCCAGGAGAGTACAGAGGGCACAAGGCCCAGCCTCCACCCTCCTGACCTCAGGCTCCTTCTGTACCCACAGGAAGTGGATCCAGATAAACTCCATGCTGGCACAGCAGATGGGGGAGGCACTGGGAAGTGACAGCCACCTCTGTCTCCTGGAAAGAATCCCTGTCCCAGGAACAAGCATGGGCAAAGCAGCCCACCAGGAGTGGCTGCCTCTTTCTCTGTCCAGCCCTCTCCCTGGGAGAGGAAACAGCACCACCAGGGCCAGTGCGTAGGACAGACAGAGGCGTTCGTCTGCATTAAGCCAGCAGCATAGTCTGTCAATTTCAGACACGTCAAAGAGACAAGTTTAAAACAGAAGACTCTTCACTGGATTTCTGCATTTCCCATGTACACAAACAATGCTCAAGAGCCAAACCTTGCCTGGGCATCTCAGTCTTCCACCTCACAGATCCTAACGCGACCTGACACCCTTCAGTGCAACCTCTCAAACAAACAGCCCAGAATGGACAGCAGGCACACGCTGTGTGCAAACACCAGTAATTCTCCTGCCATCCCCTACATGCTGACATGCACTCGCTGCAGTCTCTCCTGCTGTCAGCCGTCTCTGGGAGTGGATGAAGGGACTCAAGAGGTGATTTCAGAGGTGTGGGTGGGAGCGTGGCTTTGGGGATAGTATCCCCCATCCATCACATTGCCCAGCATGCTGATCACTCTCCTGTGACTTCCATGACCACCATGTGTCCTCTGTGCTATGCTGACTTTTCTGCTTCCTCAGAGGCAAAGGCAGATCCTAGCCTCATCCAAGTTTAGCCACTGGCTCATTGAGGTAACACGGTGAAGAATGGGGTAAACAAGCTCACAGCCCCTTCCTTCCCCCACCTCTAAGCTCAGGCAGTGCACACGAGAAGTGCCTGGCGTGCACTGTATGGTCCATCTGCAGAGAGGCAGGACAGGCAAGGCCCAGGGCCTCAGTGGCCTCCAACAGAGCCCAGTTCAAATCCCCAGCAGACAGTGCAGTGAGGAAGAGAAGAACTGTACCTTCCAGCACCACTTGTGACTTGCTGGCTGATTTTGGTCCAGTGTCATCTTTTGTGAAACAGAGAATACGGTAGTATCTATTGCCTAGAGTAGTTTGAGAAGCAAAAAGCTTAAAACATAAAGCTTTTGGGACAGTGCCTGGGATATAACAAACATTGAATTACAGCTAGCTCCTGTTAGCATTATTATTTTCATTACTAATGTTAATAACTAGAACCTGGCTTCCGGCAGCCCCTGACATCTTCAAAGTGCAGCAAGCCTTAAGAGACTTGTACTCCAAACCTCCTGCAACTGCACCCTTGAGTGGGTATCATGGTTTGTGTTTAGGGGTCCCCTGAAGGCTTCATGTGGTCATGGGGACAGGCCTTTCCAAGGTGGTTGAGTCTAGGCTAGTTAGCACAGAAAGAATATAGGACTCACACAACTGGCCCTGTAGGAGGAATTCAGGTGACTGGATCTCCTCTTCATTGTGGTAGCCAGCAATTTGACTAACATCAACCACACAGTAGGACCCTAAAATTCACACTACAGACAGTTGTGACTGTTGGGATTGAAAGATCAAATATTTACCCAAAATGTGAAAATGACTAAACAAAAAGGCAAAATGCAGTCTCAAACTTCTAGTCCATCAGGAGCAAGTACAGGCAACAATGAAGTCATATACCAGAAAGCTCTGAAAATATAGCAAATGAAGTAAAAAAAACAAATCCATGAGGCTATAGAAGAACTCAAGTTAGAAATAATATCTAGTAAAGACAGAAATAGCAACCTTAGTAAATGAATGGCTCAATGTAGCTAGAGAAGAGACAGATTAAAAAAAAATACAGGAGCATGGGAAATTGATTGAAACTTTGAATGAAACAATGCAGAAAACAAGCAGAATCCATGAAACAAATTCAAAGAGATATCCAAAGCTGGCAAAACCATTTAAATGAAGCTGAGGATAGAATTTCGGACCTTGAAGACAGGATTGCAGATAGTGACCAGGAAAGGGTAGAACTTATAAAAACAACAAAGCAACATGAAATGACAATCCAGCAGCTTCAAGATGATGCCAAGAGAAACAATATAAGATTAACAGGCATCAGCGAGAAAGCAGGAGACAACACAAAGGTCATACCTTAGCTGTTCACGGAAGTAATTGCAGAAAATTTCCCAAACATGGGGGGTAAATCTGATATACAAACAAGTGAGGCATGTAACCAACATAAATCTACACCCAGACATATAATAATTAAGATCTCAGACATACAACATAAAAACAGAATACTAAAAGCTGTCAGAGAAAAGACACAACTCACCTGTCAAGAAAAGCCTATTAGAATCACAGCAGACTTCTCAACATAGACCTTCAGGTTAAGACAAGCTTGGAGTGAAGTATTTCAAGCCCTAAAAGAAAACAACTTTCATCGAGACTGATGTGCCCAGCAAAACTGTCTTTCAAATTTAATGGAGAAACAAGATACTTCCATGACAAAGAACAACTGAAGAAAGTCATGTCCACCAAACCAACCTTATAAAGAGTGCTGAAAGACATACTAGATAGATATAAAAATGACCAAAATCTCCAGAGCAACAGCAGAAAGAAACCACAAGGCTGGACAAGAAATTAAACAAAGGAGAAAAGCAGGAAACCACAATAGGAACACAACATGGCAAAGTCAAGCCAGTACATATCAGTGATATCCGTAAATATAAATGGGCTCAGTTCACCTATCAAAAGAAACAGATTGACGGAATGGATCAAGAAACAGGATCCCACGATATGCTGTATACAAGAAACACATCTGATTCAAAAAGAAACTCATAGATTAAAAATCAAAGGATGGAAAACAGTATTCCATGCAACAGGAACACAGAAAAAAGCAGGGGTAGCTATTCTGTTTGCAGACAAAGTGAACTTCAAACCTAAAGAGATAAAAAAGGCTACTATATACTTCTTAGTGGAAGACTACAAGAGGAATAACTAACAATTATAAATATATATGTACCAAATATAGGAGCACCCAACTATATAAGACAAATACTAATGAACATGAAAAACCAAATACACAAGAACACAATTTTAACAGGAGACCTTAACACCCCACTATCACAAAGAGATAGGTTGACTAGACAAAAAGTCAGCAAAGAAATAATAGAACTGAATCATACTTGTGAGTAAATGGACTTGTGGATGCTTACAGAATGTTCCACCCAACCACATCAGAATATACATTCTTCTCAGCTGCACATGGGACATTCCCCAAAATAGACCATATATTAACCCATAAAACATTCTTAACTAAATGCAAAGGGAGCAAAATTATCCCATGCATAATATCTGATCATAGCACACTAAAATTGGAAATCAATGGCAAAAACCCCTGCAAAACCTGCATAAATACATGGCAATTAAACAACAACCTTCTGAATAACCAGTGGGTTACAGATAAAATTAAAGAGGAAATAAAACAATACCTACAGTACAATGAAAATGCAAATACAACGTACTGTAACCTATGGGATGCAATGAAAGCAGTCCTAAGAGGGAAATATATAGTCACATCAAGAAAATGGAACAACACAAATAACCAGTCACATCAAGAAAATGGAACAAACACTAATAACCTAATGCTACATCTCAAGCTTCTAGAAAAGGAAGAGCAAGTTAAACCCAAGGCTCATAGAAGAGAGGAAATTGTAGAGATTAGAGCAGAAATTAATGCAATTGAAACTAAAAAAACAATACAAAGAATTAATGAATCGAAGAGCTGGTTTTTTGAGAGAATAAACAAAATTGATAAACCCCTGGCCAACCTTATCAAGAAAAAGAAAGAAAAAACTCAAATGCACACAATAAGGACTGAAAAGAAGGAAATTACTACAGACCCCATGGAAATTCAAAAGATCATGAACACTTACTTTGAAAAATCTCCACTCACTTAGGGTGGAAAACACAAAGGAAATGGACAGATTTCTAGGAACATATGAACTACCAAAGCTCAACCAAGAAGATATAGCAATTTTGCATAACCCAATATCAGCCACTGAAATCAAAAATGTAATTAAAAACTTACCAACAAAGAAAATACCAGGTCCTGATGGATTCACAGCTGAATTTTATAAAAAATTTAGAGATGATTTAACCCCAATACTCTTAAACTCTTCAATGAAATTGAAAGAGAAGCAATCCTCCCTAACTCATTCTTGGAGGCAAGTATCACTCTGATACCAAAACCAGAGAAAGACCCAGCCAAAAAGGAGAACTATAGACCAATCTCACTAATGAACATTGATGCAAAGATTTTCAATAAAATATTGGTAAATAGAATGCAGCAAGTCATTAAGATTATACATCACGACTAAGTGGGATTTATTCCAGGAATGCAGGGATGGTCCAACATACACAAATCAATAAATGTAATACACCACATCAACAGAGCCAAAAATAAAAATCACATGATCATCTCAATAGATGCAAAAAAAGCTTTCGATAAAGTCCAACACCTTTTCATGATAAAGACCCTATAGAAACTCAGAATAGACAGTATGTACCTCAATCTCATACAGGCCATCTATGACAAACCAACAGCCAACATTATACTAAATGGACAAAAACTGAAAGTCTTCACTCTAAAATCAGGAACAAGAAAAGGATGTCCATTATCACCACTCCTGCGCAATCAGACAAGAGGGAGAAATATTAGCCTGCGCAATCAGACAAGAGGGAGAAATAAAAGGTATAAAAACAGGAAAAGAAGTTAAATCATCGTTATTTGCAGATGACATGATACTCTACATAGAAGACCCCTAAAAACTCCATTAAAAGACTACTAGAGGTAACAAACAAATTCAGAAGCATAGCTGAATACAAAGTCAACACTGAAAAATCAATAACATTCCTGTACACAAACAAAAACTCACTGAGAGAGAAATTATGGAAATATCAGCTTTCACAATAGAATCCAAAAAAATGAAATACCTAGGAATCACCTAACCAAGAATGTAAAAGACCTATATGCTGAAAATTATACTACTCTAAAAAAGGAGATTGAAGAAAATATTAGAAAATGGAAGGATATTCCTTGCTTTTGGTTAGGAAGAACCAACATTGCAAAAATGGACATACTCCCAAAACTGTTATACAGATTTAATGCAATCCCAATCAAAATACCATTAACATGCCTCACGGATCTAGAGAAAACATTCCTAAAATTCATTTAGAAACAGAAGAAACCTAGGATAGCAAAGGCAATTCTGGGCAACAAAGGCAAGGCAGGAGACATCTCAATTCCTGACTTGAAACTATACTACAAAGCCACAGTAATAAAATCAGCATGATACTGGCAAAGAAATAGAATTGAGGATCAATGGAACAGATTAGAAGATGTAAACTCTACTACAAAGACACTCAACCATCTTATATTTGACAAAGGAGCTAAACATGTTCACTGGAAAAAAGATAGCCTCTTTAATAAATGGTGTTGGAAAAACTGGTTTTCCACATGCTGAAGAGTCAAACTAGACCCACGCCTATCATTATGCACTAAACTAAAGTCAAAATGGATCAAGGATCTAAATATTAAAACAGAAACACTAAATCTACTGGAAGACAAAGTAAGTAAAAATATTGGAGACATAGGGGTAGGGAGAGAATTCATGAACAAAATGCAAACTGCATGGGAAATACTTAAGAATCAACAACTGGGATCTCATATTATTGAAAAGTTTTTGTACTTCAAAAGCAATCACCAAAAAAGTGAAAAGAAAACTCAAAGAGTGGGAAAGAATTTTAGCCAACAATCCCTTAGACACAGTACTTATACCCACAACATATAAAGAACTGAAAAACATCAAGCCCCCAAATTCAAAGACTCTCTCCAAAAATGGGCATCTGAGATGAACACACAGTTCTCAGATGAAGATATACAAATGGCGAATAAATACATGAAGAAATGTTCACCATCACTGGTCATTCAAGCAATGCAAATTAAAACAGCATTGAGATTTCACCCTAGAAAGAATGGCTACCATCAAGAAATCAACTGATAATGAATGTTTGTGAGGCTGCAGGGGAAAAAGTAACACTTCTCCACTGTTGGTGGAAGTGTAGACTGGTGCAACCACTATGGAAATCAGTATGGAGATTCCTCAAAAACTAGGATTGGAAGTTCCATTCAATCTAGCTATTTCCCTCCTGGATATTTGCCCAGAAAAATTGAAAAGGTGATGTCACAGTGATATATGTGCACCCATTATTATAGCAGCACAATTTGTGATAGCTAAATCTTGGAAACAACCAAAATTCCCATCAACTGCAGAGTGGATAAATAAAACGTGGTATTTTTTATACAATGGAATACTACTCAGCTATAAAAAGGGATGATCTTGAGGCCTTTATTGGTAAATGGAGGCAACTTGAGACTATCCTCATTAGTAAAATAAATAAGACTCACATTAGTAAGTATCACATTGTCTCTCTAGTGTAAAAAATAATAATAACAGACAGAATAATGGTATCCCAAGAGTATAATAGATATAAAAGTATAATAGATATAATAGATATTGTAAAACTGAAAGGGAAGGAAAGTGCTCTAAAGGATATAATGGTATGTATAGCATGTAAATAGATGACCATATTACTCAGCTTTTGTCAGATCATTGAACAGAAGAGTTTGTACTGTCAGTGTTTGAGTGTCAACCACATTTTATGCTTAGATTTTGTAACTCTAACAACTATTGCTAACACTATGTAATGTATCCACTAGTGATTTATGATGTTAATTTTTTTGAACTCTGTATTCTACTTTTCTTGTTTTTTCTATTTTGTCTTTTTTAGAATTTTCTTTCTTAAAATAAAAAGACTTGCCACATTAAAAAAAACACTTAAAAGCTCTTCAGTAAGCTCTTCAATATTTTTTAGAAGGAAAAAAGATTAGAACAGATATTTCACCAAAGGAAATGTTTGCATGACAAATAAGTTCATGAAAAAATGTTCAACATCATTAATTATTAAGAAAATGCAAATATAAATCATGAGCTGTCCCTGCATACCTATTGGAATGGCTGATATATATTTAATACACAAATCTGTCATGATGAAGCGTTGGTGAGAAAGTGGAGCAGTGGATGGTCCATGCATCACTGGGGGACTCTAAAATGGTGCAGCCCCTCTGGAAACCATTCTGGCGCTGTGTGAGCATTTTGGCATATTATAAGCACAATTTACCACATGCCCAAGAGATCACACTTCTCTTCACCACAGGAGAATGAAAACAGGCTTGTTCCAGACCCTGTGCATGAAGTCACACAGAAGCTCCACTGGAAACTGTGATGACAATAAAGAGTCCTCCTTCATCAGGGAGTTGAGTACACAGACCACAGGCACCTCTGTGGCCCACAAGAGACAGTGGTCAGCAACAAGGAGAAGCAAACTGGTGACAGTCACAGGCTGGGGGGACCTGGAAGGCATGATTCAAAGAGAAAGAGGCCAAGCTGAAAGGGCAAAGACTGCGTGGCTGGGTCCACCCGCACGGCATTCTGGGAAAGACTGAAGCACGATGGTGCCGAGGACTGGGGTCGGGAAAGGCATGATGACTGAAGCTTTGGAGCTGACGGGCCATTCCGTGCCCTGCTGTGGAGGCGGCCAGCAGTAGAAAGTGTGGAACAGGACAGCGCAGCAGCGAGTTCTGTGTGTGTTAGTGTAAACAAGAATACAGGTGGAATTCGGATTCTTGGAACTTTGCTGTGTCCTGGCTGCAAGTCCTACTGGCTGTGTGACCTTGAAGGGTCACTCTCTTTCCAATCCATGTAATAAGAATAACTCCTCCCTTAAGGAGTCCAGTGAGGGTTCATTGAAAATCACAAAGTAAAGTATCCAGCAAGCTTGACATGGGAAATAACTGTAATGACAAACACTTATTCACTGCTAGGCTTGAAGAAGTTAACACTGCATGTATTTCATGTTGTGGCTCAAAAATGGATCTGTTTACGGGAGTTATTTAGTAATATTCCACTCATTCAGAACATCCTATTTCTCACAGCGGCTTTTTAACTAAGACCCAAGAGTCTGTGAATGTAGTGATTCACCCTGAATGACCATGAGATGATCTGTACTCATTAGACTGTCCATCTCCCAGGTTTCAAAGACTTTTCAGATACGTTAGTTTAAAATCATTCGTGTGACAATGTCTATAACCAAAATCGGAGCCCCACATGGAGCTGTGTTCTCTGTTCTAACCTCTGTAGTCTGCATTCTCTCCACCAGCCTTGAAAATCACCACTTTGATGGAGCAAATTGTAATTCCTGACACATAACAACAAATAGCTTGCAGGCTATTCCTCAACCGTGGAATTTACTCAATTATTCTTTTCTTTCTTGTCCTGTGGTTCTTGAAATAATCCCTCTTTTATATTCCTTGCATTCCCTGCCCCCAGCCTACCCGGGCCTCTCTGAAGTAAGTGACGATGGCCTTTGATATGCCATTTCAGTCTTCAAAGGACGAGTCTCTTGGTTCCCCTTTGCAAATCATCATTAGCTTTCTTTAGCACATCTCTCACTGGAGATAATTGTTGTGACATGTCCTCAATTACTTTCTACTGCAAGTGGAGCAGAACTCTAGGCTTTTCAGAATGTGAACAAAGGATTTCAACCCAGTCACACATAATACAGTCATAGCCAGCTGTCAGCTCAATGGCTTAACAAATGTAGATCGGACATCATTGGTGTCACGCATGATAGGTACAAACATGAGTAAGATGCACCCCCTGGAGCCATGGGGATTCTCATGCGCTGCTGGTGAGAGTGTAAATTGGAACAACTCTTGAGAAAACAGGTGGCCACTATTAGTAAAGCTGAGGACATACCTGTGACCAGGCAGATAGACTCGGAAGCATATTTCCTATAGACACCCAGACTTGTGTGCTCTGTGACAAATGTATAAAAATGTCACAGAAGCAGTGCTTAGAATAGGTCCAAACTGGAAACACCCAATGGCTCCTGGGAATTTGAATGAACACATTGCTATATATTTAGACAATGGAAAAGAAATGGAAATCAGTTCATGAAAGCTATGCACATGAAAGCTATGTTGGTAAATCTCACAGTGTTGACTGACAGAGGCCTGTTAGAGTTTAGATCGGGGTACCCCCCCCAAGACACCAGACATTCAGAGGCAGGGCTTTCAGAGAAGACTGGATTATGGGGGCACAACAGCTGACTTCCTGTTGAGAGGCAGGGCCTGGTTAGCGGTAGGTCACCAGGACATGATCTAGAGGGACTGTCTCTCCCCTCAGCTCCTTTCTTCACTCTCTGCTTCCTGCTCACCACCTGGTCCCTTCCATTATGCTGTGTCTGCAGGTCAGCCAGCCAACTAGGGACCTAGACCTCTAAAAACTGTGAGCCCAAACAAGCCTCTCCTTTAAGTTGCCAGCATCTCGGGTATTTTGTCCCAGCAATGAGAGTGAGACAGATTTTGGAAGGGGCTGGTGCTCTGGCTGCACCTGAGCACATCATTTAAAAGCCTTTGGAACTGACTCGTTAAAGGAGTTTGGAAAGGCTTGGAGAGGTGGGCCAGAGAAGTCCTAGCACACTGCAAGCTGAGCTTGAAGGGACATTCTGGTTAGGGCTCAGGTGACTAAAACATAGATAGAAACACAGATGTAAGGGGCAGGCTAATGCGTTTTAAGCTTGGAATAAGGACTGCATTGGCAGCTGGACATGAAACCATAGGCCTTATGCTCTGGCAGAAAATCGGTCTACATTTTGTTCATGTCCTGAGACTGCAGGAAACTGAGATTAAATGGATTAATTAATCAGTGGAAGAAATTTCAAGGCAACCTATCATTCAGGCTGTAGCATGGGTACTGTTGGGGGCTTTTAGCTGGCTTTATATTGAGAATTAAGAGCAACAGTATAGCTGAGTGACTTCAAAAGTTATGAGTTTCACCGAGGAAATACCTGTAAAATTGAGGCCTGTAAGATTTTGACCCAGGACAGCTTGAGTGCTGAAAAAATTATTATTAAAAAGAAGCCTAGTGCTTACATCAGGACAATAGAAAGGATGGTTTGAGTGTGTCCCAGGAATCAGCAAGAACTCAAACTTCTCAGCTTCAAGGGTCCAAATGTGAAAGACTTCGCCTTGAGAAGAGAGCCCCCGGACACCCCGCTTATGAATTGGTTCCCAGGAATTCATTTGATAGTGCTCAGGTATGCAGGCACTTGGAGGCCTCTGCAACCATTATCCAAGGGGGCTTGGCTAGTCCTCTAGTGGGTGGCAGATCCTGCCATTATCCACGAGGTGCTGGTTGCACAGGCATGCAGAATGGAAGAGCTGTGGGAACCTAGGTCAGGGAGGTTTCCACCACGATTTCAGAAAAAGGCCTGGGAAGCCTGGGACTCTTCCCCTGAGAAGGAAATTCACGAAGCTGTGAGAACAGAGCTGAAAGTCCAGTGGAGACCTCAGGAAGCTGGAAAAGCCAAGGACACGGAATACTTTGAGAAAGCCCCAGTCAGTGAGAAAAGACACCCCAAGAGGGAGCCCATGAGACCTGCAACCAGCTGTGTTGTAGGCGTCTGCCTCAGCCATTTGGAATTCCCATCTTGGCCTGTAGTCTGGATACAAAGCCACAGATTTAATGTTTGCAAACTGCAGTTTTGGTTGTGCTTCATCCCATTGACTTCAGTGCTCCTTCCCCCCTTGGAAATAGGGATGTTTCTCTTGTACCATTGTGGGGCAGTAGTGTTTAGTTTCGTTTTTATTTTTACACCTAAGAGTTTTCCTAAGAGGAGGCTTTAAACTTAGACTTTCCAGCAAAGCTAAAACTGCTCAGAATTTGGTGACCCTTGGAGATGGACTAAATACATTTAGCATAGAGTTGTGCACAAACCTTTTGAAGGTTGGGGCAGAACACTATGATTTAGATTTTTTTAAAAATCCCGTAAGAGCATCAAGCACTCAGAAGCAGGGTTTTTGCAAAGCACCTGAGTTATGGGCACCACACCTGGCTCACTTTAGGATGCAGAACATGGCTGGAAGTGCGTCAGGGGCATGACCTGAAAGCATGTGTCTCCCTCCTGGGCTCTTCCCTCCTCGCTCTGCTTCTTGGTGGCCTCGATGTGAGCTGCTCTCATCCACCGAGGCCTTTCCATTGTGCCATGTCTGGAGGGAGCCAGCTGACTCAGGACTGAAACCTGAAAACTTGTAAGCCAAAGTAAATCTCTTCTGCTTTAAACTGTGGAGTCAAGAATTTTGTTGTACTCACAAGGTAAGTGACTATGACAAGGCTAGACATAAAAGAATATTTAAGCATGATTTAATTTATGTAAAGTTCAAGAAACATAACTAAACCATGTTGCATTGTGGTATAGATGACAAATAAAAGAGAAGTCAGGAAGCAGCCACCACACACCAGGAGAGAACAGCCACTGCCAGCAGGGACGGGAGAGCTGTCCCTGAGGCCTGGGGAAGTCCTCAGTGTTTCCTTTCTTAACCTTGATGGTCGCTTCCCAGGTGTCAACTGATGCTCACTTGACTATACGTTTACATTGTATATTTCTTACTTATATTTCATAATGAAAAGTTTTAAAAGGACAAAAACTTTTTTAAAAAGTATGAAGACAACACAGGACCCCCTTGCCCTTCCACTGAGTGCAGAGTGCATGGAGCAGTGAGTTAGGGATTCTGGGAAGCAACTCCCCACAGGAAGGCTGGGAAGACAAGAATTCCAACCACAAGCTCAGGTGAGCTTGTCCTCCAGGATCCTTAGTCTGAAAGCCATGCAGGGAGAAGCTGGGAGGGGAATGTGCACAGGAACAGAGAAGCTCTGGCACACGCCAGATGCTCCCAGCTCCACACACAGTAAAGGGCTAGGAACCCCTACTTCATCCCTCACCCCTCTCCTCTCACAGCGAGGCCATCCTCTGATCAGACCTCTGGTCACTGCATTTGCAGTTCCAAGAAGATGGAACAATTGCTGATTGTCCCACAGGCACACCCACACATGCATTAACATAATTTCGGATTTACTGAAGAATTGCGCGGATCATACAGGGCTCGTAAATGCCCCATAGCCAGTGCCCCGCGGGTTGCAGCAAACACGAGTGCCATTGGCTCTGTCCTCCTGCAGCTGGGCCACAGCTAAGTGCTGCAGAACAAGGTCACTAAGCCCCGAGTTCTTGGCCACAGGCAGCGAAAGGGGAGCCTGGGACAGACGTAAAGTGCTGGGGACTTAGCAAGATACAGGAACTCAGGAAAGGAAGCAGGAAAAGTGGTGTATGAAGTCCTGCCTGCCCGCAGCTGCCCTAATCAGCATAGCTGACACCTCCAGGTCTGGACTCAGAATGCTGCCTGTGCCCACAGGGCAGCACAGACCTCCAGTGATCCAGCCAGCACTGCCCAAAGGTAGCTGAGCTGATACTGCACCTGGAGTCTGCTCATGAGGGGCTGGAACTTGCCCCAGATCCCAGTGGACTGGTTACTAAAGCAAAAATACCAGCATTTCCATAGGGGTTAAGCAAGGTTCACTGCATAACAGACTGTTTAAAGCATTCAGAATTGAATGTAAAATTGCCCGCAGACTGAGACCCAGTAAGCTCTTAATTTCCAAGGGTGAAAAAAAGCAGCAAAAGTCATTTCCCACATGATACAGAAGTTGTGCCTACTTGACAAAGTGTAAAGCACTAGTTATGCAGTCGCAAACAACCTGGGAGCCAACCGAAAACCAAAAGGACTTCTGAAAGTAATGCAAAAGAATCAAGCAGAAATAGAAAATGCACTGAAAAACATCACGAAATGTTTAAAAAGCTCATGACATGGGCTCCACTGCAGATGACAGAAGAAACACTCAGGGGCTTGAATGAAGGGGCATTAAGAGAAATTGCCCAACCTGAAGAAGAAAGAGAAAAAACATTGTAATATGTAATAAATCACGTGTCAATCATGTCTCAAAAATTATGTGAAATGCATTTGTATGATCACAAGTCTTTAGTTCAATTAAATAAATCAGCCCAAATAGTCCCACTGTAAGGGGAAGAAAAGGGCAGGAATTTCAGATAAAAAAATAAAACCAAAAATTGATGTTTTTTTAACATAAAAAAATATAAACGTGTAGTGACAGATTTAAAAAGAGAAGGCACAGATTTCCAATGACAAAAGTAGGAGAGAGACTAGCACTGCAGACCCTACAGACAGTAGATGGATAGACAGTGAATGTGTGAACAATTCTATTCGCACGAATTTGACAGGTTGAAAGAAATAGACAAATTCCTCCAAAATCACAAGCTACGAAAACTCACCCACATGAAATGGATAATTAGAATGGATTTATAGCTATTACAGATCTTGAATTCAGAGTTTAAAAGTGTAGGGAGGAAGAGGAAGACAGGAAGGAGAGAAGAAATGAAAAAAAGAAAGGCATCTCCAGGCTGCGTGGTTCTACTCAGGACCCTCCCGGCACACTGCAAATAAGTGACGCAGCTCCACACCACCTGGTACAGAATCTGAGCGCAGGCCGCTGGCCCCACTCACTGCACTGCGCGCTGGGTTGAGGCCGGGCTTCAGTCAATTAACCTCTGCCTCAGTTTCTTCCTGCAGAAGGGACCCTGGTAATATCCCACTTCAGAGATGGCTATGCAGGGAAACCAGCTCACAAGAACACAGCCCTTGGCACAGCCACCGGGCACATAGGAAGGTGCTGATAGACATTAGCTGAAAATTTCACAGTGCCCTTCCCGCCAGCATCCCTGGCAGCGTCGGCCCTGACACATGTGAAGCCAAGTGAGCCAGCACCCGACCCCTCACCTCAGCTTCCTCATTGCAAGGCACATTTCTCGCCTCTTCTAAACATCGTTGAAAAGCAGCACAGCCTCTGCCCGGGAACAGTCCTCCAGCTCTCCGGAGACAATGGCTTTAGCCTCCGAGTCTGCCGCCAGCAAGCTGTGGGCCCTGGGCAGTGCCACCCGTCCCCTGAGCCTGGGTCCATCCGCTGGACTGACACTGCCCTCCCCTCTCACACGGTGACCTGGGCTGCACTGCTGAGGGTGGTGGCTCTGCTGCCTGCTGGACCCTCTGGGAGCCCAGTGCCGGACACAGAGCCTGAGTCTACCTGGAAGACTGGAGTTCAGCAGGCCAGTGGGGCCGGCTGATGGCGCGGCTGCAGCTCTCCGGAATCAAATCCCCCTGGCCAGACGCCACGCCAGGCCTGGTTCCAGTCAGCAGCTCGGGTAAGACGCCTCTCACCGTGGGCTCGCTCGGAAGTATGCGGGCAGATCTCAGGCTCTGTGACTTCACTGGAGAGCCGGTCATCACACATGACTCTGCTGCAGAATGAGGCCAGCAGAGGACGTGAAGGCATCACAGACGCCTCCTGTTCAGGGCGCAGGAGGGACCAACCCAACACCATTGCTCGATTAGTTCTCCTGAAACTCACCAAGGCTTCCTCACTTCTCATGAAAATCCCTCTGTTTTACAAAACAATATTTTATGATTTCCACAATTTATGTTTTATAACAGAAGCTGAGAGAACCCTTGAGATGACAGAGGAAGGAAAACCCAAATCACAGAATCTGGACTTAAATGTCACTCTTCCTGAGCCCTTGCCACATTTGGATTATTTTAGGGGTGGTTGGTGGCTGGGGGTGGCCCAGCTGGCTATAGACTCCATGAGGGAGGAACCAGTTTCAGTGACTCCTTGACAACCTGTGTCACACACAGTGCTGATTCCTCTGCAGCATTAGCTCGCCGAGGACCTGGAGAACCCGGAGAGGAAGGTGCTTGGTCTGCACCACACAGCTGAGGAACTAACTCACAGTCAGCAAGTTCTGCAGCCGAGGTGCACAGCCAGGAGACGGCTGCCTTGGGACTCGCGTCAGGTCACCTGACTCCGGCATCGTGCCTTTTACATCTCCACCACCAACCATGCTGGTCGATGTTCTTTCTTTTGGAAACATCTATTGAGCACCAACCTTTCAAACTGTGGGAGACGCAGAGGGGAACCACACCGTGGGGACCCAACCTCCTGACACCAGTGTACGTGCGTGGTCAGACTGTGAGCAGTAAAGGTTTCAGAAGTCAGGGGAACCTGGGTCCACAGCAGGTTCCGCCCAGCCCCTGTGCAGCAGTCCGAGGCCCTGTCCACAAGGCAGGCTGTGGCAGAGGGGCCAAATGGGCAGTGGGAGAGTCTTCCATCTAAACTGGCTCCCAGGCAGCACCTAGGGTGAATCCCTTGCCCTGGAACTGTGTTGTCCCACTGCACTGAGGTGTGATCCCCTGGGGGTCATTTCCCCTGAGGACCACCACTCCCAGAGGAGCTGGGTTTGCTACAGGCCCAGGAGACCATCTTCTTCAATAAGTGCTCAAGGGAACGTATTGTGGTATTGAATATACAAAATATCTCTGCTCAGAAATGATTCCATTCAAGAACAACTCAGTTTACAAGCAGAAGCATTCAACAAAATTGTGCTTCCATTCATGAACTCTGCACCAGATGGTGAACATGACCATGGCTCTCTTCCCCACATGAGCACGAACGTGGCCCTGTTCCCAGAGTTCCTGGACTGAGGCACCGCTGTGAAGGCCTTCTCCTTCCTGGGTTAGATTGACTCCTAAGTATTTCATTTTTCTTGGTGCTGTTTTGAAAGGTATCGTTTCCTTAATGTCTCTCTCAGTGGGTTTGTTATTTGTGCACAGGAATGCAACTGACTCGTAAATGTCAATTTTGTGTCCTGCTATGCTTCATATTTAGTTACTAATTCTAGGAGTCTTTGGGTGGAGTTTTGGGAGTCTTCTATGGAAACTATTATATCATCAGCAAAAAAGGGTAATTTAACTTCTTTCTTTCCTTTTCTTGTTCCTTTTATTCTTTTTCTTGTCTAATTGCTCTGGCCAATGTTTCTAGAACTATAATGAACAGGAGTAGTGATAGTGGGCAGCTTTATCTTGTTCTTGATTTTAGAGGGAAAGCTTTTACTTGTTGACCATTTAGTATGATATTGGCTATTAGTTTGTCCTAGATGGTTTATATCAGATTGAGATAAAGATCTTCTATTTCAATTCTCTGTAGGTTTTTTTTTAAATCATGAATGCATGTTGGACTTTGTCAAATACCTTTTCTGCATTTATTAATGTAAACATGTAGATTTGTCCTCATTTCAATTAAAGTGGTACATTTTATTTATTGATATTGTATGTGGAACCATCCCTGCATCCCTGGGATAAATCCTACTTGATCACAGTGTATAATTTTCTTTATTATTTGCTGAATTCTGTTTGCCAGAATCTTATTGAGGACTTTTGCACCTGTGTTCATTAAGGAAATTGACTTATAGTTCTCTTTTTTGATTGGATCCTTTTCATTTATTTAAGCATAATTCTATGAGTTTGTGTGTGGTCTATTTTGAAAAATGTCCCATGTGCTGAGAAGAATGTATATTCTGATGTCGTGGGGTGTAAAACACTGTAGACAACAGCTCCTAAGTCCATTTGTTCAAAGGTTTGGTTCAGGCCTTTACTGACTTTTTTGGTTTGGTTGATCTATTTGTGACAGTGGAATACTGAGGTCCACCATTACGATTGTTTATTTGATTTTTCATATCCATCATTGTTTATTTTATATAGTTGGATGTGCTGGTATTTGGTGCGTATTATCCATGATTGTAATCTCTTCCTCTTGGATTGTTTTTGTCTCTTCTGATCAGTCTTGGCTCAAAATTTACTTTGCAAATAAAATCGCTACCCCAGCTTTTCTCTGGATTCCTGTTGCATGGAGTATTGTTTCCCACCCTTTGACTTTCAGTCTATGAATTTCTTTTTGAGTTAAATGTGTTTTTAAATGCAGTATATTGTTGAATCTTGGTTTTTGATTTGTACTGACAATCTGTTTCTTTCAATTGGTGAATTAAAATCATAAATGTTGGTAGTTGTAACTGATATGTATTGACTTTTCTTTGTCGTGTTATGTTTCTGTTGTTGGTTCTCTTTCATTACATTTTGTTTAATTTCTTGCCCTGCTTGTGGATTCATTCTATTGGAATTCTTTGAATTGTTATATTCATTGTCTTTTTCTAGAATATCATTCATAAATTTTTGGAGTGCTAATTTGGTGGTCATGAAATTCTTTGGAGTGCTGGTTTAGTGGTCATGAATTTCTTTAGGCAATCTTTATCATGGAAGTATATTATTTCTCCATCGATTTTGAAACATAATTTTGTGGTATACATCAATCTGGATTGTAGATTGTTTTGTTTTAGGGCTTCAAATATTTCACTCCAACTTCTCCTTGACTTAAGGATTTGTGTTGAGAAGTCTGCTATGATTCTGATAGGTTTTCCTTTAAACATGATTTGTTTCTTGTCTCTAAGTTTTTAATATTCCATTCTGTTGAATGTCCAGAATTGACTACTGTATGCCTTGGTGTAAATTTTTTCTGGTCCATATGTCTCACTTATCTGCATTTCAAGTTCTTTTTCTGTGATATGAAAACTTTCTGCTATTACTTCTGTGAACAAGCTTGTATGCCCACTGTGCTGTCTTGTGGCTCTTCACCAATTCCAGTTAATCTTGTATTAGTCTCTTTTCATACCTAGCAGCTATTCTATCGATTTTTCCTGGTCTGTTGATTTTTTTTTATTTTGAAGAGAAATAAACAAAAAAAGTTTCAAAACAGATTAACAGGACAATAACAATAACAAATACATTGTGTATCATTATCTTCCTAATAGTTGCTAGAGTACATGATATATACAAGGAATATTGTCCAAACAACATTTGTACAAACCTTTCTTCTCAATGAACTAACAGAAACTAGCCGTATAACTATCTTAACTATCTAGTGTATATAGATATTTATATAATCATATATATTTATGTATATTATTGTTCCCCTTCCCTCTTCCTTTTCCCTTTCCCCCACCAGTTTGTCTTTTCTTTTGAATAGTTTCTTTCCAATTCACAATATCTATTGCACATTTGGGATCTTATTCAGTTTCTCACACGAGTGAGACAATATGTTTACACACGTGGGTTTGATTTACCTGCGTATGAGTGTGGTCCCAAGTTGTACACATTTACCTATAAAAGTCTCAAGTGTATCTTTCTTTGTGGCTGAGTAGCACTACATTGTGTAAAATGTATACATGTATACATTTTCTCTTCATTCCTCAGTTCATGGGCATTTGGGTTTTTTTCAAGATTTAGCTCTTACAAATTGTGCTGCTATAATCATGGGTACACATATATATGTTACTGTAAGATGATGCTTTTAACTCTCTTGGGAAGATACCAGAAGCAGAATAGCTGGCTTGAGTGGGACCCCTAATCTTGGTTTTTAAAGGAATCTCCACTCGGATCTCCAGAGTGAATGCATCAGTCTACACTCCCACCAACAGTGGAGAAAGGTCCTTGTTTCCCCACAGTTAGAATTTTTTATTGAATAATTTCTTGATCATAGCCTTTCTTTCATGAGTGAGATGAAATTTCAGCATCGTTTTAATTTGCATCTCTCATGTGCCTGTGATGTTGAACATTTTTTTCATATGTTTATTTGCCATTTGTATTTCTTCATCTGAGAAATGTATATTCATCCCAGATCCCCATTTTTCAACTGGGTCTTTGAATTTGGAGGGTCTCATTTTTTTTCAATTCTTTATACATTCTAGATATGTCCTTTGTTTGAAGAACAACTAACTAAATTTTTTCCTGCTCTGTCAGTTGTCTTTTCACTCTCTTGATTTCTTTTTTTGTGCAAAAGCATTTTTATAAGAGGAGAGCCTATTTGCTGATTCCTTGTAGTATTTCCATGCAGTCCAGGTTTTGTTCATGAAGCCTCGGCATATACCTATGTCTTCAAGATATCTACCTATTGCCTCTTCCCGTAGATTTAGTCTTTGTTTTAATATTTAGTTCTTTGATTCATTTTCTCTTGCTATTTTTTTTACCACTATTCTGTATTTTAGATGCAAAATTCTGTCTTCACATTGGTAAACTCTGCTGCCTATAATTTCAGTAGAATTTTTAATCTGGATTTCGGTTGATTCTGTTTGATGGAATCCAGTTCTTGTCTGTGTTGAGCATTCATGGATCTTCTTTCTAGGGCCTTCTTCGTCTTCGTCTTCATCTTTGTCTTCATCTTCTTTTTTATCATAAGAACTCCAGATTCTCTAATCATTTCCTTCATTATCATCTTTTTAATTATCTGTTTTGTTTTTATCAAGAGACTGATTCTTCTGTTGTGGTTTCTGTGCCACCGTTTCATAAAATTCAGATTGGAGGGTTTTGATTTCTTCCAGCTCCCTCTCCTTTGGTTTGTTTGGGTGAGCTGGGGTTACAGGTGTGTCTTTCTTCCACATTTTCTCATTTTATCTATTTGTTTGTTTGTTTGTTTTCTGCATTGAGGCTTGTAAATTGATCATGGAACACAGCTTTATTACTAATATTCAGACTTCTTTAGGAAATGACCCCTTTTCAGAGATGCCTTCTAGGCTTAGCTGGGTTTTGGTTTTGTGTCCATGTCAGGACCCTGCTTCTTCGATTTATTAGGGATGAAGGGTTGCTGTCTGTCTGGCCTGGTGAGGGGCTATCGTATTGTGTTGACCCCCTGACAATCTAGGTATTGGCATACAGAAAAATCAGTTGTTCATAACACCTCTATCCCTTTGGCAAAAGTAGAGTAATCAGTAGTAACAATAGCATCAAGCACAGACTAGACAATGATAAAAGTGGTAACTAATAATTAACCACTTTTAACCATAGAACAAGAAGTATAGTTACATAACAATCTAAGGCAAATCAGAAAAAAATATACAGTAAATTATCCATACTCAATAGGCCAATTTTACTCAAAAGGGGTAAAAGGGAAAAATACAGAAATAAAAGAGAAAAGGGAAAGAGAGTAGAAGAGAGAGAATTTTTTAAAAGTGAAAGAAATTAGGAGCAAGATTGAAGGACTAAGAATTTCAGTGCTGGAGGCCTGGGATGAACCCAGCTCGCAGCTGTGTGGAGGTCCAGAGTCAGCGGGGCCCTCCCTGGAGTGGCGTCTGGCCACTGTCTGCGGGCTTGGGGTCACTCACCCGCTGCCATTCTTTTCCAGGAGAGAATATTTCTCCAGAGATTCACCATGCCCTCTTTTTTCGCAATGGTTTTTCTAATGGATTTTCTCCTAGAGAATATCTGCAGTGACCATTTATAATGAACATTTTCCCCGGGGGATGTTTTTTCTAGAGAGAGATTTTTAGTGCAAATTCTTCTCCATGTGTGTCTGTCTTGTGTATTTCTGAAGACAGTACATGTTTCCACGATAAGTGCTTTAGGTGAAATTTGTCCCTGTGGCTATTTTTGCAGACAGATATTTTCCCTGTGGTTACCTATGCTCCCACAGAGCCCTGTCCCTGCAAGGGACTGAGTCGTGTCCCCCAAATCCATATTCAGAAGTCCTGACTTGCAATTGATTGTGTTTGGAGACAGAGCCTTTCTAGATAGCCAAGGTTAAATGAGTCTCTAAGACAGGACCTCTGATCAGTATGACCTGTGTCCCTAAGGTAGAGAACGTCAGAAGTCTTCACCAGGAGGAGAGGGCTTGAGGACCCGGGAGGAGGCAGCGTGCATGCGGTGGACTGCAAGGACGAGGCTGCAGGAGAAACCGGCCCCAGCCCTCACTCCTGGACTTCAGCCCTCAGAATGAGAAGCTGCTGTGGCATTGGCCACCCAGGGTGGCTTTGCTATGAGCCAAGCAAGTGAAGTCAGGGCCGGGCTCCCGAGGACGCAGCTGGAGCTGTGGCAGGGTAGCTTCCGGCCTCTCTGCTGGACGCCCCGAGGCGACTCCCTGGTGCACACTGAACGCATGCAGGAAGCCTGCACGGACCGTGACTCGGACTCCGCCACCCTAATCCGCTTCACTCTCCAGCCATAGTGGTCTTGTCTGGTGCTGAACTTGTGCCCGAGAGGGTTCAGACACAAAGCATTGTCCCCTCTTTAGAAATGCTGGTCCCTCTATCCCCGTCCCCCAAGGTTCTTCCTGCCCTCAGTGTAGACGGTGGAAATGAGCTTGGAGGAGAAGCAGGGACAGGTCACAAGAGAGTTCGGCCCTTTCTCTCCAGACCTCACTTGTGCTCCCTGTGTGTCCTGCCTCTTTGGGTTACATGTCACCTCTGCTCGCTTCTGCGTCTCACTCTAAGCTCCCCACAGGGTCTGGAGGCCACAGTTGCGTCAGCCTGCCGCCTCCACTGCCCAGACATCTAGATGTTCACTAGCCGTCAGTCGCTCTCGAGTTGCTGTGGCAGAATACCAGACACCTGCATTTTAGAGGAAGGGAGGCTCACTGTGGCTGGCTCAGTCTCAGACGGTTCCATCCACGGTCTGCTGGCTCCAAGGCAGAAGCAGCACAACAGAGGGAAGCAGCTCATGCCATGGCGCCAGGAAGCAGCGCGTGAAGAAAAGAGCTGGGAACAAGGGAGTGTCCGCCAGAGCGCAGCCCCCACGACCAGACCCCTCTTACCAGCACATGCTTTGTGTCCATTCATCTCAGCAGAAATGCCCAGTGTAGGAGAGAAAACTTCCCCAGAGCAGGGAAAGCTGGCACCACAGGGGCATCTGAGTGGCATCCTGAGGAATTAATTGTTCATTTCAGTACTGAGGACTGAACCCAGGGCCTTCACACTGAGCTACATTCCAGTCCATTTCTTTTTATTTTGACACAGGGTCTCCCTAAGTTGCCCAGGCTGGCTTGAGTTTGCTGTGCTCCTGCCTCAGCCTCCTGGAGTGCTGGATTACAGATGTGCTCCACACACCCGGCTCTGAAAGGTCGGCTCTGCTCTGTGACAAGCCCATGGGTCAGCTCTGGGCTAATCGGACTCCTGCATCTACTGGTCTAGATCTGAACCCTAACAATGGTGAGAAGAGGGAGAGGTGAAATGGAGGATGAGGTGGAGAAACTCAGGGTGGAAGGGTGGGAGGGGAGACAGGGTAAAAGGGGCCGCGCTCCTCTAGGTCCAGCCCCTGAGACCTTCCTCTAGGAGCCTGCGTGGCCCCCTGTGGACCGGCGGGAGGGGAGCCTGTGGCCCCAGGACCTGTGGGACCGGCCCACCCACTCACACTGGGCTGCGGTGGGGAGGGAGGGCAGAGAGCCCCTGAAGGCAGGCCCGGCCCACAGCGGCCTGCGGGCTGGAGACCTAAGAAGGCCACGCACACACGCTGCTGCCAAAACTCTGAGTCCCAGACCTTCTCTGGAATTTAATCCCCATCTTGTGTGACTAAAAGAAAGTGCACACACTCCACAGTGGGCCACCAGGGTTCCACGCATGACTCTCTGAACAGCGGGTCGGAAACAATTCTCATGGACCTGGCCCGGGGTGTTTGTTTGGCGCTGAGCACACAGCAGTGCCTGCAGCTGGGAGGTGGCGGTGGGTTCAAGCCCCGCCTTACGTTCCTCCCTCCGGGCTCCTGCCCAACACTGCTGCAGAGGAGCAAGCGCTCCGGGGAAACCGGCCCTGCGGAGCACACACCAGCCAGATTTCCTCCAGGTGGGACGCCCAGGGCACCCCAAGCAGAGCGGCACTCTGCCTATGCCAGGCCGGCTTTCTTCCTGGCCGGGGCTGAACATTTGGGGTCCCCATCGTGCCAGCGGGGGCACAGCCAGAGCAGGTGAGAGGGGGAGGACGGGCTCTGTGTGTCTGGGGGTAGATCCGTCTTCTTGCTGTGCTCCCACTGTCTGTCCTCAGCCGGAGCCACAGGACCCGCTGACAGTGAGGCCAGTTGCTGTGCACATAGGGTCCACATGGCACCACCACCTTGGGGAAGGAAAGTCCTCCCAGAGGCCGAGGGCATCCAGGTTCCCTCCTTGTGCCTCCTGTCTCCCTGCATCTGGCCACAATGACTCCAAGCAGTGTGAGTCAGAGCCAGCCTCAGGACCCTGGCACTTCCTCTCCCTGCAGCAATCTCCCTGGTCCTCCCCACAACTCTGTGTCAGTAGGAGAGTCCTTCCTCAGGCCCTGTGTAATCTCACCCTTATCCATGAAGGCTGCAGTCTGCTCTCTCCCCAGTCCTGTCTTCCCCATATACTTGTCACCTTGTCACGCAGGGCACGGCCACCGGAGCCCACCTTGCTCCACTGTCACCCGGCACATCCAGGATACAAACTCATGAGCCGGGCTGCTGCTGTTTGCTGCCTGCCCCAGCACTTGGCATGTTCACGGGAAATGGAATGGAAATTTGGTTCTGCCCTTGTGGTTATCGAGTGCTATCATGGCTCCTTACATTTAGCACATTTATTATGGGGCCTAGACAGGTGGGAACCACAGGGCCAACCCCAGCCCCACAGAACTGGAGTTGGGATTTACAAGGCACCAGGTGCCCTGGGCCACATCAGCTTCTCTAACAGAAACACCACTGACCACGCAGATTAAGCCTTTCTTTCTCCCTGCACCAGCCGGACCGGCTTCAGTGAGGCTTGCTTAGGGCCTACACCCTGCTCAGATGACACAGGGGACAGGTGGGCCCCCAGCATACCCCCCAGGGACCCCACCCTGTGTGCATGGACTGCACGCTCATGACAGAGGCGCCTCCCACTGCCCCAAGTCCCACTGCCGTCTCGGTGCCAGCTGGGGCTGCAGGGTAGGCGCTGGCTCCTTCCAGCCTGCTGACCCTCGGGGTCAGCCTGATGTGGGGACAGCCCTCCGAGTCGGACTCGGGAGCCTGGGCCCTGCTCAGGGCTGCCGCTAAGTAGTACAAATCCTCCCTCCCTGACCTCTGCTTTCCCTTTCTCACTTCTCACAAAAAAGCAGGAGAGGAAAGGCATGACCCAGCACCTGCTCCAGGGAAGACCTGGCATCATGTAAACCCACGGCATGGGACACTCTGGAGTTCAGCGTCTGCGTCGGCAGCACCCGGAAAGGGGACACTGCTCCCCAAGGTATCTGCTGAGTCCCCTCCCCACACCAGGCACCATGCAAAGTGCTGCCCCAGCTCCGTGTGGGGTCAGCGATGCTTCTGAACGATGATTTAATGTTGAGGTTCCCACAGAGACTAATTAACACGTTGAATGCACACTGCAAGGTGATCATTAATCTGAGGCTGATCTCGTCAGAGATTCTTCCTGGTTCCCCCAGCCCGAGACCCTGCAGAGCAAACTGTTTAGGCCTTACAGGACAGCAGGGATGGACCAGGCCTTTGGGGGGTCGCAGCTACTCTGAGATGCTTTCCTCTCGGAGATGTCAGCCGCAGGTCACTCTGCCCCTCCTGCAGACCTCCCTAGAGACAGGGTTGGCAGATAATTCACCTGTCTAAGAAACAGGTACTAACTTCTGCATCTTGGCTAAGATGGGGGGAGCCAATGTTTCCATAACAACAGAAATGCAGTTTAAAGAACATAGTGTCTGGCTTCACGCTATTTATAACGAATGTGTAGGAAAACAGCTAAAGGAGCGGACAGCAGAGGAAGTGCTTGGGCTCCGGCTTGAGTTTCTGTCTCCCGTTGCACAGCACTCGGGAAGCAGGGACTGCGGGGCGTGCAGAGAGGAGCCGGGGCTTCACAGCCGCTCAGGGCCGGTCCCCATGCTGGAGCTATGTGCCAACGCCCTCTGGGTCAGCGCCTCAGAGCGCCATACCACCAAACTCCGTGTGGGTGACTCGAGACCCAGGGGAGCCCAAAGCCACACTCACACCCACAGCCACCTGGGCCTTCCAGGGCACCCGGCTCTGTGCCTCAGACCAGCTGCTCGTGCTGCCAGGCTGCCCCTGCTCTGGACACAGATGAGGGACAGCCCTCAAGCACCCCTTCCACTTGCTACGTCCCCTCTCTTGTCCCCTGTGGTCTTTCAGCTACTGAGACCAGAGCCACACTGCACACAGCAAAGCTGGGCCAGGCGCAGGGTTTTCCAAGGGCCACACAAAATGCCAGACTCAGGACCTTGGAGAACCACATCAAATGCTGGACTCAGGCTGTCCAAGTCCACCCTGCTGGGTCCACGCTGCAAGGCCCTGACCACTTTTCCCTGCCCACACTGGGCTCCCGTGCTAAAGCAGCCACAGACACCAGTTCTGCGGGAGCTGGGGGTCTGTGTCTCCCCTTCGAGGACGATGGGTGCAGTCCCCTCTGTGGGTCTCTGTCCCTCATCCCCTTGGCTTCTCGTCAGGCAGGGGCCCCAAAGGCAGAGGCCAGGTGCAGGCAGAGTTTCCTCTGCAGCTCTCCTTGTCTTGCAGTGCTGACTTCACCATTTCTGCCACAACCCCATCAAAATGTAACTGTTGGGCCAGGAACGTAGCTCAGCAGCCTAGAGCCTGCCTGGCAAGGCTGAGGTCCTGAGCTTGATTCCTGGTACAGGAAAACAGAAAGAGAGAGAGACAGAGAGAGAGAGACAGAGAGAGAGAGACAGAGAGAGAGACAGAGAGACAGAGAGACAGAGAGACAGAGAGACAGAGAGACAGAGAGAGAGAACTGTCACCTGGTGATACAGGCCCAGCCACACCTTTCCCGGATGGGTAAGCGATCTCAGGAACCGGCTCCTGATGCAGGAGACAGCCTGGATCCCTCTCCTCTCCTGGTCAGCAGTCACTGAGCAACACCCCACTGTGCCATGCTGCAGCCAGACAGCCCTCATCAGACATGGCCCCTGCACCTCGGGCTTCCCAGCCTCCCAACCACGAGGCTAGGAAATTCTATTCCTTATAAATCACCTGGGCAGTGGTGCTAGTCACAGCAGCAGAGATAGACCGGGTGCCGAGAGCCAAGGAGAAACAGACCCGGAACCTGAGAGTGGGCAGTGCCCGGCTTGCTCTGGTGCCTGGCCCAGCGTGCAGTGTCCTCCGGATGCAGGCCAGTCTGGCTCTGGAATGTCTTCTCCTGCACGGGCAGAAGCTCTGTGGCTGAGGTCCTCAAGCGCTGCCTGCTTGTCCCTGCTCTGGCGCAGCTCACTCCTCCTCTGCCGTAGGGCGCGGTCCTGGAGGTGAAGCATTCGCCCGAGGCTCCTGCCGGCCCCGCCCCGAGCCGAGCCACCTTCCCCTCACTCCGTTTCCTCAGTTTCCTCTGAGGCGGGAGCGGCAGCTCCACAAATGGACCTGGCGCGGGGCAATGCGCACACAAACACGTGGGCGGCTGGGGACTGCCCAGTGGTCAGAAGCCTGGCTCTGAAGTCCAGCACCGCTGGACGTGCGCCCTGCGTGGACCAGTTAGGGGTCAGCTTACTGGCATTGTTTTCCTCCTCTGTGAAATGAGACAAAATACAGCCCTCTCCTCCTGAGGTATTGTGGGAATTCAACCCAATAAAGCAGGCCCAGCACTGGCCACCTCGTCTGGTACAGTCTGCAAACAGAAATTACAATCGTCTTTTTATTTTCCCCTGGTCTGTAATATTCTCGTTATTACTGCCGATTAACGGAAGTTAACATTCGTCTGCTTTCTTTCCTGCAGAAAGTTCTCTGGGGGCAGCTCCAGCCTAATGCAATCCTTCCCCAGTGCTGCACCGGCGCTCCAGCGCCTGCAAATTACTGTGAAACAAGAGTGCAATGGATCCTAATGAGCAGTTACTATGCTCAGAAATTTGACATAAATCACCCGTCCTACCCTTGGGGTGCAGAGGGTATGGGAGCCCCATCGTACCCCTCCTCCATAGTGACAGGAGGTAGTGTTCTCAGACATGGCCAGGAGAGGAGGCTGGGCCCTTGGATTGGACGCAGTGGAGCAGGGATGCCAGCTGGTCCTCACTGTCCACCTAGACTAGCAAAAAAAGGGTTTGCAGACTCTTGTAAATAAGAGTCTCAGCTCCCCTGGGAGAAGTGTGAGACACAGAGCCCTGTGGGTTGACCACCGGCCTGGGGCTGGATCACACCAAGGAGCATCAGCCACCACCCACTGTGACTCCATCCTCTATTTCTATTACTGGCATGGTGGTCCAGTCTGTAATCCCGGCAGCACTCAGGAGCCTGAGGCAGGCAGATTGCCATGAGTTTGAGGCCTACCTTGGTTGAAGAATGAGTTCCAGGCCAGTTTGAATTTACATAGCAAGGCTCGGTCTCACAGCGGAACAGGAAGTCTATGTGATGTGACCACTGAAATTTACCGTCTCCACGTCCCCACCAGGGCCTGAGCCTTCAGACCAGCCTCTGCCGTGTGCACGCCGCCCTTGGGCCTCATCAGATGCCCGCCAGGCCCCTCATTTCACAAGGGGAAGGGAGGACTGAGGTGGGAAGCAGCCCCAGGCCTGAGTGAAGCGATGGGAGCCAGGCCGTCGTGTCGTGGGCACTCATGACAGCTAGGGCAGCAGTGTCCAGCATGCACACCAAGGACCCAGTGGGGCCTCGTGCCGCTGCTGGCCTTTGGGGCTGGCCCTGCCCATCCTCCTCTGCAGCTTCCCTGTGTGCTGAGCCCAATGTGGAGGAAAAACCCAGCAAGGCCATTTGTTAAACGAGTAAGCGAGCTTTGCTCTGCGCCTCTCCGCCGGGTAGGCAGCCCAGCGGTTGCACTGCATGAAAGCAGACGGCAGATCTCTCGAGACTGCACACCCTCAGCTGGCAGGCAGTGGGTGTCTCTCAGGAGGCAAATGAGAGCAGGACTCGGAGGGGTGAGGACAGAAGACGGGCGGATGGGAGGAAATTTACCGGAGCGCGAGCGTGGAAAGGGCTGCACCCTCAGGCCACTCAGCCCTGGGCAGCTCTGGGTGAGGAGCTCCATAGCCATGAGCGAGTCCTGCACGTGGCCAGCTGCGGGCAGGGGCGGGGTGTCTGCCTGTCCAGGGCTGCCTCATCCACATGCCACAGGTCCAATGCCTCAGACAGTGGAAGTTTCCTTTCCTATGATCCAAAGGCTGGAGTCAGAGACCAATGTTTCAGGAGATCTGCTTCCTGAGAGTGGGATCTTCCTCCTGGCTGGTGGACACCCTCTGGGCGTCTCTGTCCTGGTCCCCTCTTGTAAAGATGCCAGTGGCATTGGGTCGGGCCAGTCACCAAGTCAGGTGGCCCCAGATGGGAGCTTCAGGCTGCAGCATCTGGGCGCTGAGGTCGGCCCGGTCCAGCCCGCAGCATTTAATGAGGTTAATGAATGCAGTGTGATGAAGGTTAAATGCAGGGTGTGGGACACAGCAGGCTCGCTGGGTGGCGTCATGTCATTATTTGTGCATCATAAGTTTTTCCTCCATGTTTTATGTGATGCACAGTGCTCACTCACCCCAGCTGTTTGCTTAGTCAGCACAAGCGTCTTCAGCGCCTGCCTGTGGGAGCCACGGTTCCAGGGACAGAGTGGCAACCTGCGCGGGGGACTCTGCTCACACATCTCCTCGCTGTCATCACTACGGTATTTCTGAATCTCCAGGACTTTATTACATGCCAGTCACTCAACTGTACTTTCAAAACCAACACTGTGAGTCAATAAATGTGAACCCGGGCTGGCTCCAGCCATGCGTCTTCCTAGATGGACCTGAGCCCTCTGCTCAGTGCCTCTGCAGGCCCCCGAGGGAGCAAAGCCAGGTTCATTCTCAGTATTTAGGGAGGGTCGCCTCAAACCCCCACTGCCAGGCCTGGAGAAGCTGCTGCTCCCCAGAGTTCAAACCCCTGCATCCTCTCATGGCATCTCTGCCCCAAACCCAAAGCATCTCAGTCAAAAGTTTACCCTCTTCACAAGTTCCCCCCCAAAAAACCACTCCCAACTGGGGGTCATCAGACTGGGCAGTCAAGCCGTGGACAGGGAGGACGCCCTGGGGACACAGTGGGTTCTGAGAAGAAGCACCACGGGTCTGCACCTCAGGAGCTCTGGGAGCCCTGGGCTGGGCAGAGGAGAACAGGGCAGGTGACAAGATAGTGAGTGCCTCCAGGGAGGCAGCAGAAGAAGGGCACTGTCCCCCCAGAGCCAAAGAACTGGGGAGCCATTGAGGATGCAGAGAGGCGCTGCCGGTGAAGCAGCAGGGATGCTGGTGGCCTTGCTAGACGCGGCCATGCGCAGCTCCTCCGGGACCTTCTCAGATTTTTCAGGAGACAGGCGGGGAGGAGAGGAGAAGGGACTGCGTGGGAGGTGAGAAGACAAGCGCACACATCGCCTTTGAGGAGCTCCAGGAAGAGTGGAAGAAAAACATGGTGGGAGATGCTGCAGCTGCTCCACACGCCAGCCTCCCGCTCAGCACCTCGGGTGGGTGGCATCGAGCCTAAGGGGCCGTAGGAGTGGACAGATGGATGGGTGCTCAGGGCCCAGGGCAGCTCCTGTGGCCAGGAGACCAGGGCAAGACCAGGGCAGAGTTGCCAAGGAAACAAGCAAGTCAGCAGGAGCTCAGCGTGAGGCGAGCAGCAGAATGAATACCAGCCCCTGCGACTCCCGCACGCGCCCTTACCCAGGAACCGGACGGCGCCGAAACAGACAAAACCCAAGCCTCAGCAGTGTTTCTCCAACAGGAAGCAGCCACCAGCCAAAGCATGCTGGTGCCACAACCAGAAGCACACAGTAATGCAGAATTATAACACAAGGTCCAAAACAAAAATCTGTGAGTCCGCTGGTATAAATATATGAATCAATAATGAGGGTGGTGCAAGTCCACTGTGGGAAGGGCCCCCCGAAATCCTGTAGACACCTCACCACCCTTGAGGTGCAGTGCTAAGCCGGGGGCTGGTGGGGCTGCAGAGTGACTTCTGTCCAGAGTGCAGCAGTGTGGGAAGGGGGCAGCTGACACACGGCCTCAGCCCAGGGCCCCAAGGCCAGCATGCACAGTGACAGGTCACACTGACCTATGTGACAGAAATGGCCCTCTTCCTCTGTCTTCCCACAAACCCATAACCCATCTCATTGTGGGGAAAAGACCATACAGATCCCAACTGAAGGACCAGCTGCAAAAGACAGTCAGTCCAGTGCTCCCCAAACTGTGAAAGCCATCAAAAGCTAAAGTTGGAGAAGGTGCCGAACATAATGTGGCATCCTGGGTCCTGAAACAGGAAGGGGAAATGTGGGGGAAACCCATGCAGAGCGAGGCCACATTTAGTAATCCTGCGCAAATGGACCACACCAGTGTGAGACATTAATAAGAGAGAAAGTGTAGGGTGGAAATGCAGACTCCCTCTGGCATCTTCACCATGACTCTGCAGATGGAAAACTGTTCCAAAAGGAAGAGTCTCTAAAGGCGCAGAGCAGAAAGAATCCACTGAGGAGTCTCAGGGGTCTGCGTCTGTGGAGAACAGCCAGCCTGCACCACTCCCAACAGAGCCCGGGTGCCCTCCCGCCCCGCCCTCCTTAGCTCACCCAAGGCCCGCACTCTCCAAACAAATGGTGAATTGGGGAAGCTTAAGAAGATGCCTGAAGCACTGAACACTGGGCACTGGGCTGGGCCTTTCTCCAGGGCAGCAGAGACCCCTCAGACCATCTGAAAACAGTGGAGACAAGAGGGGCGCCACTGGTATGACCCAGCTGTGTGGAGTGAAGGACACTGTGTGGCTCTTTTGAGGACCATGGGGCAGGATTGCTGGGAACCCATATTCTGGATGTAGTATGCACCTGACCCCGAGATGGATTCCAGTACTGACCCAAAATAAATGCCAAGCAATGGGCAGAGGCCTTGTGGAACCCAGTAAATCCACAGGAGGGGCTGGGGAAGGGCCCCTGGCCATGCATGGTGGGCCACCTGCTCAGGGTTGCTCTGCTCCACAGGGGGACACCAAGGCTGCCTACACAGGTCATCTGCAGCCATCTGGAATAACAGCCTCCCCAGAGCCTGCTCTTGGGGTGGGGCTCACCTACAGAGGCCAGCCGACCCCAGCTGATGTCAGGTTGGCTTCTCTGGAGCGACCAGCGGGAGTGGTGTCCTCACGTGCACCTCTAGTGCCCCCTTATTTTTCCATGTCCAGGCAGGAGCGAATCCATCCCCAGTCTCTTCACTGAAGTGTGGGAGTTCAGGGGGGACTGCAGGAGCAGACTTAGCATGCAGCTGACTACAGAGAATGGTCCAGCAGGTGCAGACTTAGCCTGCAGCTGACTCCAGAGAACGGTCTAGAAAGTACAGACTGACCAGGGCCATGTGAGATAGTTAAACAAAACACAGGCACAAGAGCAGACCGTGGTAGCAGAGCCAGACCAGAGGCTGGGTAGGAAAACAGAGCCAGTGGCAGAAAATTCCTCCCCTGCTCGTAGTCTGGAGGCTGCACCCTCCCTTAGACCCACAGGCAGAGGAGAGCGGAACAGGCCCGGATGGGGCACCCCACAAGTCTAGCCCACGGCCAGGGGCTCCCATCTTCTTCCCATCACCCCTGCTCTGAGTCAGTAGATCTGGGGGAGGCTCCATGAATTTGCATTTCTAACAAGCTTCCAAGGGAGGCCCACTGCTGGCCTTGGACCATATTTCGTGTGGCATTGGTGGAAAAAGCACTGAACTGCCGTTCCCTACTCTCCCTCCCTGGAGATGCTGAGTCACTCGGTGTGAGTGGGGTCCAGTCCTGTGGTTTTTCAAAAGCAGTCCCAGGTGACTTTAACATGTAACCATATAAGACTCACATGGGTACACACACATGTGCACATGCACACACGCACACACACCCTTACACGGATGGGGCAGCACCACAGAGTTCTGAGGGGGTCTGACCAGATCAGTGTCAAAGACCCATCCAGGGAGCAACTGAGCACAGGCACCCTAACTCCCTAGGGACAGGAGGGTGGCCAGGCCAGGGGGCTGGAGTGCAGGGGGGGGGGCTTAGCTCATGGGTTCCATCTGTTGACCCGACGCTCTGAACCTTGTGGTATAGGAAAGTTGCAGAGAGAGCGTGTCTGGGAGAATCTAGAAGGGAGTGGGCCCAGAAATGGTGGAACCGTTCAAGACAGAGCTTGGGAGCAGGTAGCTGCCCCAGCTCAAGGAGGAGGTGGGCACTCACCAGGCATCTCACACTCTCTGCAGGTGGAAGATAGCTTGAAAATGGGGTGTAAGAACGGAAGCTGCCAACTGCTGGGGGCTGATGAATGAAAGGAGTTTCCCCGTCCTGCCCTCCGAACAGCCACCCCTGCAGCTGTCTTCCAGGATGGACAGTCCTCAATTCAAAGACACGTCTGGACTTACCGTGGTGGGTTTCTCTTAAGTGATCAAACAAGAATTGAACACATTGGCTGAAAAGTCAGAGTTCCACTGAACAGATGTAAAGCTATTTCCTTCCCCTACCCTCATTAGCAGTTGGTTAGCTGGCAAGTCCTGGAAAGCTGTTCTCATAGTATCTGGAGTATAAATGGACACTCAAGACCTGGTCACAACTATTTAAGGAGTGGATAAGAATTTCATGTGTTATACATTCTTTCTGAAATTAATCACTTGTCTCCTGCTTCTGTTAAATTGTTTCCTGAATGCTCACTGGGCACGGTGTACACTGAGGACAGAGACAAGCACAAGCCATGACCCTCACCTGGCTCACTATGGGGATGACAGATAGATGGCCCAGTGTGGCCTGGGTTGCTGTGTGCCATGAGCAGAGGAACTTGGAGAAAGGTAGCTTGTTCTGATTTATGTCTAGATTGCCCCCAAAGCCTCTATGGTCATAGGTGGGGTTTTCCAGAGGTGGCTGTGTCTAGGGAGTGTGATGCTGGGATTCAGGATGCCACACCCAAAGGACGGGTAGCCTGGGTGGAATATAATGTAGGCTCAGCTGCTCCTGCTGCCTCCTGTCTGCCCGCCATGGACTGTTATGCTGATCTCCTCTGCCAGGCCGCCTTGCCTTGGAGCCAGCTGAGACCTCTGCAGACTGTGAGCTGAAATAAACCTTCCCTCCTTTGACCATGTCGGGTATTTTACCTCAGCAGCAAGAAAGTAACTAAGACAGAGCTCAGCTTCTGTGCAGGGAGCTGGGAAGACCTTCTGGAGGAAATGACCCCTAAACAAGGTTTTGAAGGACAAGGAAGAGCTAGTCTTTCCTGTGGTCTGAATTGTGCACCCCAAAATTCATATGTTGACCCCATAGGCCCCTTAGTGACAGTATTTGGAGACGGAGATTTCCTCGGGAGGTGATAAGGTTAGACACCTTCTCACCTTATGGGACTGGTGGTTTTGTGTTTCTACTTTATACAACTAGTACAGTGAGGGATTTCTGCACGCTGACCAAAAGCACAAATATAAGTTTATATTGTAATAGTCTCACTTTCACTGAAAGTTTCGTTAAAGGCTAGTGCATGAAGAGCAGGAGGAGTGAGGTCTGCAGGGCTGGAAGGCACCAGCCACGGAAAACCCGGAGGCAGCCTGGGGAGGCCATGGCTTGGTAAATCATGCCTGGAGCTCATTCAGGTTGGATGGGATGAAATACGTTTGGCAAAGACCTTCAAAGCCTCTGCCCACTTGGCTGATTGGCTGACTCAAGCTGGTTGACACATCTACACAACCTCTTGGGGCACAAACGCAGCAAACCTGCAAGATGTTGCAGAGAGACAGAGAGAGAGAAAGAGAGAACAGCGCCTCCTGCTGTCACCCTTCAGCACCGTCCCCGCTGCTTGGGGTCAGAATGATGGTCACCTTGAAGGGTGGTTTTTTAAAAAGCTTGCTCCAAGCATCTGCAGAGATAGTTTTGTGTAACGATTGACAAACATGTTCACGTAGTCAGTCTGCTGTGTGGGGTTCTTCAGCAACATTTACATCTTTAAAAGCCAGACTCTTCAGACTTGTTATTGCATAAGTGTTAGAAAGGAATGTTTTACTAAAAAACAAACTTTTCCCGAGTACATCTGCAGCAGGGTTCACTCCAGGATGTTCCCACTCTTCTCCTGCGTGGCCAAGGTGACCAGAGAGCTGGAACCTGAGGACCTCAGTGTCTGGCTCTCTGCTTATCTCTGCATCCACACCTTTGAAACCCTTTAGACAATCTGCTAAATTCAAATATTGTGAAAGCATCAATAATTAACCAAATAGTTCAGGTCTGGAATGCCCCTGTGTCTTAGCTGCCCTCTGCCTAGAATGCATTTTCCCTGCATCAGGGAGTGGAGGGTGGGTGGCCCATCCCACACCCTGTGAAATCACAGGTGCGTGACTCCCACCAGGCCTGAGAGGGGTCACACATGTCCCCCCTATGGCAGTGCCTTTGAGGTTGCTCCCAGCTCTGCCCCACACTTATCCCTGCACCCCCAAAGCTGGGGCAGGAGCTCCTTGTCCAGCAAACATCCTCTGTGTGTGGTCTCTGATGAACCCACAGGTGCATGGATGGCACATGATGACACCCGACAGCTCCTGGGGGCTCAGCGAAAGAGCTTCTCCAAGGTCTCCACCCAGTGACTGCGCGTGCAGTTTTCCCTGGCTCAGTCCTCTTGCACCTGGGCTTCCAGTGCAGGGGAAACACAGAATCAGCCCATGCTGGCCATGCAGCCAGGAACAGGACTGGACTTCAGCCCTTGATGAGCTCTACATGGACTGGATGCAGGGGGCAGCATTACAAATCTTGCGCGGGGTACCAGGGATGACACAAGCAAGGACCTTGGACCACCGTCAGCCCTATGGCTGTGCAACACCCCAGCAGTGAAGTTCATGGACCAACAAGGAGTGAAAAAGTGTCAACTTAAAGGTAACAGGAGGTATGAGTGTATTGCATTCAGGAAAAATTAGCACCACTCAGTTTATCACTTAGCAGGCTATTTGCTTAGCAGATGAAAACAATTGTGCTTTTACCTGAAAGAGTCATTAATCTGTTTTCTGGTGTGAGTTCATTTGATCCTCATAACAACCCTGTCAGGTAGGTTCATGCTTCTCTTAGGGCCATCGGACAGAGAACAGTTTGGACAATGACCCCCAGGCAGCCAGCACGGAGTCAGCAAGCGGGCTGGGCTGGAATCCGTGCACAGTCGTGATGGTGCTGCCTCCGTACCGTGCATGTGAAGACCATCGCGCCCCTCCTTCCTCTGCTCTGTGCAGCCAGCCCTTGGCCCACAGCTCAGCTCAGCAGGAGCTAAAGCCAAAGCACTCTGGTAGAAATGGACATGGGTAGTAAAAGAACATTCCTTCGACTGCACAACCGAACTATTACTTGTGGCTGTTTTCAAATTTGTTTCCCCTTAGACCTCGAGACGCTTGAAGAACTGGATCTCACTCCCTCAGATCTTCTCGGGCCCAGCGCATGCCCGTCCCATGGTTTTCACTCACTAAATTCACTCAGACACTTGTTTACTGTCCTAGAAGCTCCAGAAGCAGGTGTCCTACAGCGGTGCCTATAACAACTGGGTAGGGGTTTTGCAGATCAGAGATGATTAGGTCTACACAGCATCTGTCCCCTGTCTTCTCCTTGGGGCATCTCCCTTGGAGGGAAGAGCGGCTGAGCCAGCAGGCGCGCCCCATGTCACAGAGGACACCGAGCTGCACCCCCTTACACTGAGGTGGAGAGCATCAGGGCCCTTCCTTCCTACCGAGTTCCCGGGAATGGACCCCACAGGTCTTCTGCTTTCAGAACCCAAACTCACACCAGCCTTTCCAAGCACAGCTCAGAGGCTAAGAGAATTCTCCCCGACCAGTCACTCGGCTTGTGTCATGACCGCCGGGTCTCAGCAGAGGGTGCCTAACTCCTCTGATAAAACCATGCAGCCGCTACCCTTTCCGTCCTAATTAACGGCATTATCCAATCTGGCACAGCACAGAGGAGTGGAGAAACAAGTGGATTCTAAAGGCAGACCCACGTGAGTTCAAAGCCCAGCCTGCTACTTCTAATTCTGTGCCCTAGAACATGTGACTTATTTTTCTTTTCTCACCTGGAAGAAAAAAATAAAAGAAGAAGAATCCCCATCTGCACAGGAAATGGTAAAATAACAGCATCCCCCACCAGACACGCGGAGCTCTGGAGCAGAGCAGGGCTTCCGTCCCTTTTTCTCTCTCCAGCGATTTTCCCTGCTCACTAAAAACCACCAGCTCTGTCACTGGTGAGAAATGGCACAGTGGAAGCCCATGCCCTGCCGGGTCAATCGGACAGGGGACAGCATGTAGACTGGCCAGAGGGCAGCCCCACTGCTGGTTATTTTGGGGCATTCGGGGCATTTCAGAGTTCTGGGGATGCATGGCTGAGGATGCCCTGGGCCTCGCTCCCTTCCAGCGTCTCCAAATGGCCTGGGCACATGTGTGCCATGCTGTGGGGTCCTTTGCAGCTGTGCAGCCCAGAGCCAGGCTGCTTGTGTTCAAACCAGGACCGCAGGACACACTAGCTGTGCACACTTAGGCGATGTCTCAAGCTTCCTTGTCATTTGTGAAGGAAAGTGAACACCCGCTCTGCAGACCGCTCCGAGAACTGGATGAAATAGTGCACCTGGACCCTCAGAACCAAGCCCGGCCTGTAGAAAGGGCCCGAAAACCTGTGTTAGCAGGACTGTCTGAGTATGTGAGGAGGACTGAGTCTTTTTCTATCAGTCTCCGTTTTCTGGATTCACCACAATATTGGTATATGGATTTATGTTCTCACATCACTTACGAACCTTGATTTTACTTCCATATTTTAAGTTTATTGTCATTTTAATGGAAAGCTCCAATTCAAAGAACTGAAAGGTATCTGAGGACTCAAGCGGAGAGCACCCCACTGACGATGCGGGGAGGCTCTTAAGTCTGCATCCCGGTCCCCAGGCCTGGCGTGAGGGCTCTGCCAAGCAGGCGAGGACCTCAAATGCCTGCAGGGACTCTGAGAGTGCAAATGGGCCAGGCCGATGGGCACAGCCTATGGCAGTGGTGGTGAGTCAATGGCACCGGGTCATAGCAAGCTATTTGTGTTATTGAAAGTTCTGGAAGTTTCTCCATCACTGATCTGCAGGGAATAGCAGGGGCCTGGGGCACTGGATGATACCAGCTTTCATTGATGTGACCATGTGGTGTTGCTAGACCTGGAAGTTTTTAGAGGCCTCAAAAATCCAGCCTTTTATTCTTCTATTTTAAATGTTGGAAGATAACTGAAATTTTAAAAAAATATTTAAAGCAAAAAAAGAGCATTGAAGCCATCAGTTTAGAGTCAGTACACTAAACACTGGGCTCCACCCTGAAGATGGAACGTGTAGATCACTAGCGGACCAAGGAAAGTTCATGTGAAACCCGTGAGAGTGGGGAAGTGTCTGGTGACAGCTTCAGGAAAGGGGCGCAGAGACCTGGGCTCTCTGTGACTGTAAGACAAAGCCCGGGCCAGCTCTGCCTGAGTCCTGTTTCGTCAGCCGTGGACGTGTGCTGCCTCTCCTGTCACCACGTGGCTTCCTCCCTCGTGCCATAGGCACCCGCACACCTGCACATGAGAGCAGGAGACCAGAAACCACAGGGACAGGCAACCACTGCAAAAAATGCTTCCGGCTCATTCCCCTTACAAATGTCTACTGTGTGACTGTGTGGTGTCAAGCGTTGGCTGGATGAGAGGGTGTGAGGGGACATCAGACCCCAGGCGTGGCATTGCAATCCAGGTGGCATCTGTAGCTCCTCTCTGTCCTCACAGGCTGTAGGAGTGGATACCACAGATGAGTGACCCAAGCAGCAGACACTGATTTCTCACTGTCCTGGGACTGAAGGTCAAGTCTAGTAGACCCAGTGGCCCCCAGGTCCTGTTCCTGGCTCGCACACGACCTCTCCTTTCTGGATACTTGCATTGCAGGGAGCAAGAAACTTTGGTTTCTTCTCAAATCCCAGGGGCCCCACCCTCAGTTCCTCACCTAACCCCAAATACTTCTGCAAAGTCCCCCTCCAGATACCATCTCCTGGGAAGAGGGCACCAACATGGGTGTCTGGCAGGAGGGGACGGGAAGGCACAGGCATCTAGGAAGCCACTGCTCATCTCCTCAGCCCAAATGGAAAAAGTGCTGCCCGGAGTGACCAGCAACCTCACACTGAGGTTCGGCCTCCAGTGGGCTGCCAAGAGCACCAGGCTGTGTATGACGCCAAGGACAGGGTAACAACAGTGGCCTTGTCACGGCCCATCCCCGTCAGGCTGCCATCCGGGCCCCAGCTCCCATCTCCAGCCACTTTCGCCCCATGTGATGTGTGATCCACAGTTCTACCCTCCCGGACCCTCTCAGGCTCGAAGAGCAGACATCTAGGACAGAACTTCAGGAGGCCGCCTGGGAGGAAAAAGATGGCAGCCCTTGCTCTGCCTGATGGAGGAGAGCAGGAAGTTGCTTCCTCACTCTCTGCTCAGATTTCCTGCCTCTGAGTTCTCCGCCAAGCTCCCCCTGCATAGCTGCTGGTGCCGCCCGTGGGGAAAACTGAATAAACTGAATGAAGAGGGCGGGGGCCGTCAGGTGTCCTGCGGGAAGGGAGCTGTTCTCCTCCCACTGTGGAGGCCTCATGTGAGGACTGGAAGGTGGGCAGCTGACCCCAGGTGCAGAGAAGGGAATTTCCCACCAAAGAGCTCTGTTACCTTCTCCAAAGTCCCCTCCAATTAACCCAAAGGACCCTATTAGCTCCCTCTGATCTTATTAGCCTGAGGCAATGGTTAATCCATGAAGATCCCATGGCAAGATCAAAGACTCAGAATGTTCTAGAACCAGAAGCAACATTACATACCACCCACACATACCCTGTGCCTCTGTCCATTCTGCCAAATCATTCATCCATTCAACAAGCATTTCTCGAGTACCCATTGTGTTCCAGTCGCTGAAAGCAGAGCAGTTACCAACATGGGTAGAGAAAGTTACCCTCCTGACCCCCCGGCAAAGGGGGTCCGCCCTTGGGCTGAGCAGGCAAATGAGGTCACACGGCCTCCAGAGCCAGAGCCTCCCGGCTGGGACAAGAGCTGCTGCTGCTTCCGTGCTCTCCCCTTCACGGAGGCCAGTGTCCCTCAGCCTCACACTCCTTCCCTTTAGTGAGTCTGCCACCCCAGCCCCTGGCAGATGAGAAAGAAACCAGGGACAAGAATATACACTTCCTTCCAGGCCACGTCCCCCGTGCCCCTCTTCACTCCAGGCCCCTTCAAACACATGAGCCCTTGGGGACATTTCAGTTCTAAACCACAGTGATGCCCTAAAAATGTGTTCCAAAGCATTTCACAGGGTTGCCTGCAGAGCACAAGGCGTGCCAGGTGCTGAGGGTGAAGACAGGCAGCTGAAGAGTGCTGTTGTCGGCTCTGGGCGTCTGAAGAACTCATTTCTACCACCCTCCTTGCCACACCAAGCAGGAAGGGCTCCAGTGCCACCCATAGGGTCTCCCTCCCCAGTCTGTGAGGGCTCACTTCTGCATCCTTCCCTCTGGGAGGGCTCTGGTTTACCCATGTCATGGCTTGTGTCTAGATGTCCCCTAAAGCCTCATGGGTCATCAGGGAGCTTTTCCTTTGAATGTTTGGAATCACCATGGGAGCTATATCAATATACCCAGAGGCCTGGGCACATGAAGGCACTTGTATTGAAAACCTGTTGAAAGTTGAAATCAAATGCCAACAGAAGTTTTAGAAAGGAAAATGTATACCTATTCAATATAGTTATGGAAACAATAGAACAATTAGACAAGAGAAAGAAATAAAAGGAATTAGGACAGGGCAGGAAAAAGTTAAATCATCATTATTTGAGGATGACATGATAGTTTACATAGAAGACCCCAAAAACTCTGCCAAAAGACTAATAGGTTTAATAACCAAATTCAGTAACATAGCTGGTTACAAAGTCAAAAATCAATAGCCTTCCTATACACAAATAACAAACTCACTGAGAGAGAAATTAGGGAAACCATGTCTTTCACAACAGCTTCAAAAAAGTGAAATACTTAAGAACCAATCTAACCAAAGAAGTAAAAGATCTATACATTGAAAATTATAGTACTCTGAAAAAAAGAAGATAGAAGAGGATGTTAGAAAATGGAAAGATATCTCTTGCTCATGGGTAGGAAAAACTAACAGTGAAAATGACCATACTCTCAAAATTGTTACACAAATTTAATGCAATCTCAATCAAAATACTATTAGCACACCTCACAAAACTAGAGAAAACATTCTGAAAATTCACTTGGAACCAGAAGAGACCTGGAATGATAAAAACAATGCTAGGAAGCAAAGGTAAATCAGGGAACATCACAATTGCTGACTTGAAATTATACTACAAAATTACTGTGATAAAAACAGCATGGCGCTAGAAATAAAAGACCTGAGGATCAATGAAACAGACTAAAAAATGCAGAAACAACTCCAAACACACTCAGCCACCTTATCTTTGACAAAGGAGCCAAATACTATCACTGATAGAAAGATAGAAAGATACCCTCTTTAATAAATGGTACTGGGAAAACTGGCTTATCATGTGCCAAAGACTAAAACTAGACTCATGTTTCTCAACATGTGCCAAACTAAATTCAAAATGGAGCAAAGATCTAAACACTAAAACAGAAACATTAAATCTGGAGGAGAGAATAGGTAGAACTCTTGAAAACATTGGTGTATACATAGACTTTATAAACAAAACTGCAAACACACAGGAAGAATCAACAACTAGGATCTCATCTTATAAAAAAATCTTTTGTACAACAAAGGAAATCATCAACAGAATGAAAAGACAAACCACAGAGGGGGAAAAATTTTAGTCAGTTGTCTTTCAGACAAAAGACTTATATCTAGAACATACAAAGAACTAAAAAATCAGATCCTCCAAATTTAAAGACCCAATCCAAAAATGGGCATCTGAAATGAATACACATTTCTCAGAGTAAAAAATAGAAACAGCAAATAAATACCAAAAAAATACTTTCAACATCACTGTTCCTTTGAGAGACATAAATTAGAACAACCCTCAGATTCCATCTCACTCCAGAAAGAGTGATTATGGCTACCATAATCAACCAAGAGTGATTATGATTATCAATCAACCAATAACAAGTGCTTGCAGGGCTGTGGAAAGAAAGGAGCCCTTTTCCACTGAGGATGTCAGTGTAGACTGGTGCAGCCACTGGAAATCAGTGTGGAGAGTCCTCAAAAAACTAGGGTTCGCGGTCCCATTGGACCCAGCTACTCTGCTTTTGGGTATCTTCCCTGAAGAACTAAAAGCATCATAGCACAGCAATACATGTGCACCCATACAGCCTGTAAAAGCTAAATCTTGGAAACAACCCAATTGCCTGTCAACTGAGGAATGGATAGAAAAGATGTGTTCTTTATACAGCAAAGCACTGCTCAGCCATAAAGAAGGATAAGCTGAAGACATATCTAGGTAAATGGATGAACTTTGAGGCTGTGCTTTTAAGTGAGGTAAATTGGTCACACGTGTGTAAATATTGCATTGTGTCTCTGGTGTGAGAAGCCTTAAGTGTACATAAGGACTAAAGTGTATAATAGTGACATATAAAGTATATAATTGTGATATAGGAAGAAATGGTTCAAAAGCAAGGAGAACTTGGAGAGGATAAAAGAAGAATAAAAGTGAAATGAAACTTTGCAAATAAAGAAGAGAAAAGGGCTTGAAGGGAAGGGAAGGGGTTGGGAAACAAAGAGGAATTCAGATAGATTGTGTACAGGCACAGAGTCCCCAGGATGAAGATGGTCATTGTGTGCACAGTAATTGTGCCAATAAACTTCCAGAAGGAAAGTGCAAGTCCCTGGCCCATGGTGCACTCTTGGGACCCAGAGGCGACAGCTGAGGCTCCTCCCTGGGTTTGGAACAAATGCATCCAGCAGCAGACAGCACCCCAGCTCACAGGAGGCTTTTCACAGCCCACGTACCCTGCCTATGTGGGATTCACGCACGTCACTCTTAGTGTCTGGGACTGGGGTGCTGTCCCAGAGGACCTGGCCAGACACACCAGAAGAGAGAGAATCAAGTGAGTGAAGAAGCTGCCTGTAGGTCAGTGATGAAAATACAACTATTAAGAGCTATACCCAGTCAGAGACAGTAGAAATGTGGGTGTTTGGGGAAATTTCCCAGGTGGGTCAGCACAGCAGATGGCGAGTGTCCCCCGTGAGAGAAAGTCAAGAACGAGCAGACTCAGAAGACAAACTCCAAGAGCCAGTCTGGCCAGGAGCATGGGAGGCCGCTCCATGCCCTTGGTGGAGACACGGCAGGGGTTGGAGAGCCCAGGGAAGAAGCCAGGGATGCTGCAGAACTGGAGCAGAAATGAACTGAGCAGGGTTTCCCCAGAAGATGTATCTGGTTCCTGACCCTCATCTCTGAAGGTGGGACTGTGTAGAGAAATGTGGTTTTTGCAGATATAATTAAGGGCTTGCGATGAGATAATCCTGGATTTAGTCCAGTGACTCTTGTTTAAAGAATGAGTTGAGGCACAGGGGAAAGTATGAGAGATGCAAGTGGAGACACGGATGCTCTGAATTCCCAGGGCTGCGGGAGGCACCAGCACCCAGGAGAAAGGTACAGAGCTCACTCTCCCTTAGAGTTTCTGGAAGGAACCAAGGCTGCTCACACACTGATTCTGGACTTCTGCATCCAGACCAAGGTGAGAATAAAGTTCTGTTATTTTAAACCACCCAGTTTGTTGCAATTTATATGGCAGCCAAGAAAACTAACAAAGGGCCTCTGCCATACAAGATATTCTCAGCCCCAGAACATGGTGAAGGAGGAAAGGGATCACCCCAGCTCTGAGGAAAAAGTAGGATGGGGACAGAGACAGGGCAGTGGGCAGGTAAGATGCAGACCAAGAAGTGGAGCCCAGAGTCTGGGCAGGAAATTGTGCTCCTCAGTATAGGCAGTGTGGACCCTGGAAATCAAGGCAAGGAGAGAATCTCTGGCTTAGTGAGAAGCCAGCAGTGCTTGAGTTGGAACAGATTTGGTAAACTAAGGAATAAGTAATATGCACAAAAAGTGGAATCCCTGAAAGCTCTTTTGAGAAGTTTGGCAATGGGAAAGAGAAGAGGGTAACAGCATTAGTACTTGACAGGACTTGGGGTGCAGAGGAAGGTTTGCAGGATGAGAATCTTGAAGATGTCAATAGGGTATTTGTAAGAACTAGTGATTTTCAACATTGTCAACACAGAACAAAGGAAAAAAGTGAAAGAGCTAGGACTGCCTAACAGAGACAAGCACTAACCCACAGCTGACTGTAAAGTGTGGTTTAGTACAGAGCTGTTGCTGAGAAACAATGAGAAGAATGATTTCCCAGCCTCCCTTGCAGCTAGGTGAGGACATGAGATTAGTTCTCACCAAAGGAATGGAGGAGGCCTGGTCTCCTCCAAAAAATGAGATGGGGAGAAGTGCATGTACCTGCTCCACTCTTTCTACCCCCCACTGGAGGATTCATGGTCTCTAGAACACCCCAAGACTTAAAAAACCTGTGCTCTTCAGCCACCACCTAGAGGGGAATTTCCCATTAATAGGAAAACCCACAATAGTCTCTTAAAGGGGCGAGAAGTGAAGATTTGAGTCACTGAATGTGGGAGAGCTTTGGTTTAGCACCCAGTGTTACTGTATGATGGTCTGCATGTTTTACGTGCTGGGCTCTTGACACTTGCCAGGAAGTGCAACTCCTAACTGGTAAATGCACAGCAGATCAGCTTCCTGGGGCACACAGCAGCTGTCGTGTCCTGACTGCAGTTCTCTTTGCTCTTCAGACACAAACATTCACCTCCTGCTACAAGAGAGAGGGATTTGGCCAGGCCCAGGACAGATCCCTGCCTCCATGTAAATTGTGTTCTATGGGACACACAGTAAACACAGAATACAAGATCAGGTAGGAGCATGTGATATGTTGTAAAGAGGCAAACGCACAGAATAAAGAGGGGGAGGTGATGGGGAGGGCTTGGCAATATTAAGAAGGTTGGTTCAGGAAGGGACCTCACACGAATGAAGACACCAGATAAGAAGACAGCATACCAGCACAGAAGCGGTGGGGAAAGGTAACTGGGGGGGGGCCATTTGCAGGAAGCCAGGGAGGGCATGCTTGGCATGTGTGGAAAGCACGACGGAGGAGAAGGCGGGCAGCGAGAGGACCGGGAGCAGTCACAGAGCAGAGTCAAGGCGTTCGGAGGTGGGAGGCCCTGCCCACTCAGCCTCTCTGCCAAGCAATCTCTCCTCACTCTCCAGCCCCACTCCTTCCTCTCAGGCCTGCCCAGCTTCTGGGGAAGCTGTATGCACCCCACTCCAGTGCCCTGCAGGATGTGTCTGCCAGGAACAAGCAAGGCAGAGAAAGGGTCTCTCCCCACAGAGCAGCAACTCCTCGGCTACTAGGGCAGATGCAGCACCCGGAGTGGTGTTGAGCACAAAGTCTATATTTGAGCTGAAAAACACGCAGACAGGTGGGCGGGAGCCCAAACACAAGTGCCTGTGCCTCATGCGATCACAAGTAAGTAATTTTGCCTCCTGGAGTTTCAGGAAGTTCCCCCGGCTCTGAATCGGAGCCATCCCTCAGGCGAGGAGGCTGTAGGATTCCGGGAGGGGCTGCGGGCCTCCCCAGATGGAAAGACGGTCAGCAGTCACGATGGCTCACATTTGCAAACTACACTCCGCTGTCTCCATCTGTGTCACCGCAGCCCAACATCAATCGAGGAGGGCGACTGGCCAATTTTATTTTAAATGAGGGAAATTCTGGCCCCAAGAAATGAGATGATATGCCTAAGATTACAAAGCCAATGCCTGGGTTATTCTTGTGAACGACATATTAAAATGTAATCATTAATTCCCCTACTTGAAATTGTGCATGAGTTCTTAAAAGTCAAGCCCCCTTCCAGTGTCTTACAGGGTCTTACAACAGGGATAGGGATTGGCAAACAGCCTGACTTTATAAGTGAGGCTTTATTGGCACCCGGCCACACCCACTCACTGTCTTGTCACCTAGAGCTCCTTCTCCACTGCAGTGACAGAGCTGGGTAACCGCCACAGAAACCTTGTTGGCTCAAAAGCTGAAAACATTTCCCGTCCAACTTTCACAGGACACATTGTTGCACCCACTCCTAGTAACAAAGCTGAGCCTGCTTTCCCTCTCTTCTCTCTTCTACTGCTTCTCCAACTCACTCTTCTTAGTCTTCCAGGTACATTGGTCTTCATTCCTTGCCCAGACTGTTTGACCTTGCCCTCTCGTTGCCCCAAACACCTTTCCTCATTGTCTTTGCATGTTGGCACCCATTCCTATTTCCATCTTGTATTAGCCAGTTTTCTGTCACTGACAAAAAAGTCTGACAGACACAGGTTAGGAAATTTTTTTATTTTGGCTCAGGATTTCAGAGGGTTCAGTCCATGGTTGGTTGACTCCAAAGCAAAAGCATCATAGCAGACTGGAGTAGTGGAGGAAAAATGCTCACCACATGGCAGCCGGAAACCAGAGCCAGAGGAGCCAGGGGCCAGAGCTCAGACAGAGTTTCTAAGACCAAACCCCAAGGTCCTCCCACACACACATAGATGTGGCCTTTACTAACCTCCTGGATGGCTCTCAGGTCAGTAAGAAGGACAACAAGGAGATCTCCCTTCCATGACCTTCCTCCGTAGCACATGCCAGTCCCATCTCAAATGTGCTCTTCTGCCTCTCTGGTGGCATGAATCACTTCCTCCAGCATCTAGCCCACGTGTGCATGTGTCCTGTCATTTGAGTGTCCTACTGGACGTTGTCTGCATGGAACAGGCCCCAACTATCTCAGTCACAGTGAAGTCCCTGCTAGGTGGACTGATGCCTGACACACAGTGGGAACTTTGAAGTCAAGCATGAAGTGAGCAAGAAAACTGAAGAACTAATGAACAGATTTGCATTCTATGTCAGCAGCTGGCTGTTGGCTTTGGGGGTATGAAGTTCTCTCCTGTTCTGGCCCCCGGTGCCCACCTCTCCTTGCCAGATGTCAGCAGCACCTCTGCGAGGCCCTTCCAAATCGGGGCAATCAAAATGGCGTCTGATCAGGGCAAAGCACCCTCTCTGGAGAGCAGGGCAGGGATCAGTCCTGGTTGCAAAACTCTGAGCTACATGGTTTAAAGTCACTTGCAGGCCTTAAAACATGGCAGCATGCTTTCGCCCAGGACTATGGTCGTTCCAGATTTCTAATTAATTATAGCCATGCCTGTGGTGACCTCTGCTTTAGTCCAGCCCTTGATAAGCTGGGGAGACGGCTCCTTTAAGGGAGCACCAGCACTGCTTTGGAAGAGGAAGTCTCCAGCTAGAAACCATTGTAACAACTTCGACCAGGAGTGGTCAGCAGAATGCTGAGCGCTACACGCTGTGGCCCCGTGGCCCACCGGCAGGAACGCCCGGCAATGCTGCTGTGTAACCCGGGTGAGGCAGGGAGAGGAGGCGGACAGGCAGAGAGGCCAGGGAGATCTCTGGGGGACCTGGCCATTACAGGGCTCGGAATTATTAATGCGAGTATCCATTCAGTCTCTTCCACAACAAGAAGTAAACTGGATGAGAGGAGAGGAGAAAGTGCATGGCCTGGCGGCCCAGGGCTGCGGGGAGGGTGGACATGCTGGCTCTGATGTTCCCTCAGAGGACCGTGCGGAGGGCAGGGGCCTGTTGTTGCTACAGCCTGGCTCCTTCCGTTGGAGGATCTGGGCCTGCGCTCTGCTCACTGCCTGGGGAGGAATTTTCTTTTCATAGCTCTGCCCTGTGGGGCGCAGATGAATGTGCCACCTCACGGATGTGCTGCACCTGGCTGTATTTGGGTGGGCACAGGCTACCCTGACCATAGGCTGCCTTTTCTGGGCACAGGGAGAACCTAAGGACAGGATGGAGCAGTGCGGTCAGTGTCCTGGGGCCACACAGGTGACTTCCTCCATTCTGATACCTCAGGTCCTCCCCACAGGCCCTGGGGACATCACAGCAGCAGGACTTCCTCTGCTCTCCTCTGCCCCTCACCAAAGCCTGGTTTCGGGTTACAACACAGACCTGCCCCCCAGTTTTCACAGCTGGAAGTAAGAGTGGTCTTTTTCTTCCCAGGGTTTGGGGACTGTAAAATAGATGACTTTAGTGTGACTAACCACAGTACAGAAGGAAGATGGATTTCACACTGTGTTGATTTTAGTTACCTGGCTTCCATTCCCCTTTCTGATTGCAATGCTTACCTTTCAGGAGGCTCCACTTCTTCCTACCCTTATTCTGGCCTTGGGGATTTGGCTTGTGGCTGCCAAACCATGCCAGAGTCAGGGGTTCAGACTCAGGGCCCAGGCCTGTGCAGTGGCATTGTCCTCTCCTCCCGATCTTGCTGATGGGATCAGAGAGGGACCCCCGCCCAGGTCAACCCACCCCTTAACCAAGGAGGATGCTGAAGTGGAGGAAGAGGAATGCTTCCGGGACAGAGCTACCTGGCATGGAGTCCACAGATCCAGCCGACCTGAAATGCAACAGCAGAATGGGGATTGGTGGTCACCAGGCCTGCTCTGCATGGGTTGATTTCACAGGATGTAAATTCTACCAAATCTCTCCAGTTTCCTCTAAGCATGGTAGAGTTGGGTTTTGTATCTCTTACGGCAACAACTGTTCTTGCATTTTAACAGAAAAGCTTTCTGGATTGGCTCAGATTTCTCAGAGATGCTCTGGTCATTATTCATTTCCTTTACCCCCTGACCTAGACAGGTCGTGGTGCTCACTCCTGATGGCAGTCCTTCATGAATCCCAGCACCGGGAGCCACTGAGTGTGTTTGTGGAGGCTCTGACCCAGTCAAATTGGCGTGCCTGTTTCTTCACACGGTGCCTCTCCCCATGTAACCCAGCCTAGAGCACGTGGCAGACAGTTTCACCCCTAATTTAAACATGAGTAAGTGCTGCACCTCATTCTGCTCATAAACACAGGGGAACAGTTTCCTGACCCTACAAACTCTTGTCCCACTGAAGCCTGGAGCTACAGTCAGGCAGAGCGAAAGTGCTGAACAGCTTGACTGTGTATTTGGGTGGAACAGTACACTCCACCCCTGGACCTCCCACCACGAGCCTAGCACACAGCTTCCAATCGTTCACACAGCTCTCAAGATGGAGACGAATTTCCATCAGCAGCTCTATTTTATGCACAAAGATGCTAAAGCTGAAAAAGCTCAAGATGGCTCACCTAGGGTGCACATTTCACTCAAGAAGAGATGCAAATAAAACCATGGAGACTGCTAAGCCTGTGCTCTTTCTGATATGCAGAATTTCTTCCCAAGCCTCAAGTGGGAAGTGAGTGTCATGAAAATTCTGCTTTCTCTCAGTCTCCTGTAGCCACCAAAGAAAGCTCTTTTTAGGAAATTCCATCACATGCCACGCACTCAGGTACTTTACGCAGGGACTCCCAGGTGAAATAACGCAAAGCTGAGCCCATGACATGTCCAACTTTCACACACCAGAGCTGTGGCAGGTGCACCACACACACTTCCGGAAGCAGAAGAAGTTCTGCACTGACTCCACACCCTTGATGTCTCCATCTAGACCAGCACCCCTGGAGTGGAGACCAAGGCCCCACAACAGGACAGAACAGTGAGAGGAGAGCTGGCAGGGGAGAGGGAAAGCCATGTCCACCTACTACTGCAAGACATCACTCACTTATCAAGCTAAGATTTATTGGCTTATTAACATTCCTCCTGCAGAATACTCACAAACAGGTTACTCCCAATCCAAGGTTTCACTGACTGAGGATCTCATTTTTAATGAGAAAAGAGATTCTGAGAGACGCTGCCACCGTCTCCAGACATGTGCTGGGCACTGGCAGCAGCAGGGGCCCCCAGCGGTCTTCTGACCCCATCTCTGCACCACGCTGCTTCCTGAGGGGAACCCGCACGCTGCACCCCACACTCCCTCATCCCCATCTCAGAGCTGGGACTGAGTGCACAGGTTGAGGTCCGAGGCCCTCTGATTGGAGCCTCCCCACCCTTCTGAGACAGTGACTGTGCTCATGGAGCCGGGGCTGTTGCAGGAGAGAGCTCAGCCCTGCAGAGGAGGCGGCCTCCGATCCTCAGTCCCTCAGTCACCTCTGTCTGCAGAAGGGGGAGTCCACCTGCCAGAGACAGAAACAAGTTGGAAATGTGTGGCCCAGCGGTGAGGAGGACCTAGCAAGCCTGGCCTCCAGTCACCAGAGACTCAGTGCATGTGGACAGAGAGACCCATGCAGCGTGGCCTTCTGGAGGCCCAGGAAGTGGGCAGGGCCAGTGGAGGGCCAGTGAGAGCAGCAGAGCCGGGCAGTTGCACAATGTCTGGTGACAGTCGAGCAGAGGGCATGTGACTCCCTATGCTCTGTCATCAGGTGAGTAACCAGCAAGAGGAGGTGACACAAATGGGTCCACCCAGGAGGTCAGGACACGGAGGCTGGGCAGGGGAGGCTGGGCTTGAGGCCTCGCAGTCCGCAGGCTGACGCGGAGGTCATGGCACCAGCCGGGCCGAGAGCCTTTAATTCCACACTAGATGAAGTCAATTCGGATCATTTCATTAGCTGCGGTGAAGTTTTCTCACTTTGAAGAGCAAAAAAACGAAAAAGCCACTTTCATTTCATTCTAATTTCTGAGAAAATTAAACTGGTCACGCAAGCACTTCAAAAATTACAAAGTGGTTTTAAAATGCAAGAGACGGCTGTTGTTAACCAGGGGAATCTTCCAGAAGGGGAGAAAAAAGTCAGCGTCCATGGGCCAAGCACCAGGCGCTCTTTTACAGCACGTTAGAACAGCACACGCAGCCCTGAGATGTCCGATTCCACTTTGCAGGTGGGGAAACTGAGCCCCCAGGTCCGCGGCCAGCACAGTGCGAGCCGCAGGAGTGGCCTGTGGGTCCGCTTCCGGCCTCACCTTGACTTACCTGCCGTGCACCCACAGAACTCATCTCTTCAAATCCCTGCCTCACCGAGGGTCTTTTCTGTTGCCCAAACTCATCGTATTAGTTGAGTCCAAATAATAGAATCCAGTTTGCGGGAATCAAACGTAGAATCTGACTTCTCAGTGACATTTGAGGCTCCAGCTTCCTGTGAGTTAAAATGGTAAAAGTGAAGAATGAGAAGTGCGAGCACTGTGCACCCCCACCTGAGGCTCTCGAAAGGTGTGACAGCGCTGGCTTCCGCCTGAGCCTCGGATACCCGGCCACTCCCCACTCCTGGCTCCGCCAGTGTCAGTGTTGCTACTGTTTGGAGCAGGCGTTTGGGGTGGCTCTGTGCTTTCCTGTCTGCTTCATGGCTCTTAGTGCATCTCGAGGCCCCAAGCCCCTCATCCTGTACCCTCACTGCCAGCACAGCTCCCCACTGTGCCCCTGAGCTGCCCAGCACCCTCCTCCTGCCTGATTCCCAGTCCCACCCCATGCTTGTGCTTCCCCAAGCCCCGAGACCTCCACGTCAGTCACCTGCTCAGCATGTGGCAGCGTGGAGGGGGTGCTGAGTCCACAGCCCTGTCCAGAGCCCCCAGCCCAGCTTTCTGGCGCCATGAGACACTAACTGCAGTGAAAACTGGGCTGACGGCACCAGGGAGCACCCTGCTTCTTAGCACAGCCTTCTCTAAGCCCAAAGCTTTCAGACTCCTTAAACGTTGGACTTGGAGTGAGATTCTGGCCTTAGATTCCTCTCCATCTGTGGGCACAGTGCCCCACTGCACCCTGAGTCACCTCCTTCCTGTCCCCGCTCCTGGCTCCAGGTTCACGAGAGCAGAGGCCTGGCCCGTCCCTCCTCCCTTCCCATCTCCAGCCTCCAGTACTGACTTCAAAACGAGTGTTCAGCATATTCAATGTTTGATATCTCTGACTCCAGGGTTTCCTACACAGGAGCCCAGCCTTTAAGCATCTGGAGAAACTATCCTTACCAAGGTATCATGGAAATAAATTGTGCATTTGACATTTCCAGTCTAAATTTTAGAAACAACTTTTTGAACAAGGCTGAAAAAGGAAAAACAAGGGAAAAACCCCTTCCCCACGACTACCTGGACATGCCTAGGAGCACCCTCTGCCAATCTGCCAGTCACTTCTTAACCCGTGAAGTTGCTGAGTCAGGACTAATGGTTACACCTAGCAAAGGCACCTGGCAGGTGCTCGGTTACCTCCGAATGAATGAATGGTCCTCTTGCTGAGGTGTTGCCCATATCATTTTGTACCTGAAGATAATGACCTTAAAGGAACCAGGGAATTTGTATCGCCTGACACCGCCTCAGGTGGTGACCAGGGTGCGCACACGGGGCCTGAGACAGTGCCCCCTGTGTAGCCACACATCCTCACGGCCCCTCATTCCCAGCCAAAGTGTGTGTCAGACCCACTCTCCCGAACTGCCTGATCCTGAAGTCACAGGCTTCCTGCTCCCGGAGTCCAAGGACCACGGTCCTCATGCCCCACACTTCTCTGCTGACTTTCCGGTGACTGCAGCAGCCTGATGTTCTGGGAAAAGGACAGCCTTGTGCAGAGACCTTTCTTCCAAATAGCATTTGCCCTTTAAATTTGAAAGTCATCTGACACCTATTTCTTTCATTAGTTCAGGGTTGCTGAATTTCTACTTGCGTTTTCAGTCAGTAAACGCCAGGGAATGCACTAGGGTTAGAAAGTGCAGCTCTGTTCTGCCCAGTGACCCCGGGTGGAAACACTGTTTGATTGGTGCTGTCCCCAGGCTGCAGGTCACAATTTAGGAGAACGAGTCACAGTCTACCAGCACATGGCCTCAACCTTCATATGGGGGCAAGGAGCCACTTGGGGGTAAAGGGGTGAGGAGATTGAAATGGAAGTCAGAAGAATCTCTCTGAAAATAAAAACAACAAAAAGAGAACCGCTCATGGAACCCGGAACTGGTGGCCGTGCAGGAACTCGGCAGGAAGGGCCCCGGTACTTACGCACAATGCAGCTCACATCTGCCTTCACCGCCCCTCCGCGAGCCTTATGTGGATTCTCTCCGTTCTCACCGTAAACTTTTACTACATAGAAGTTCCAGGAAGCATCACTGTGTGCGGTTCCCAATGGGAAAAGTGAGGCATGGCGGGTTTCAAGTCTTACCCAAAGCCACATGGCTACTACAGAGAGGACCTCACCCACGGCTCCAGAAGCCAGTGGGACTGAGAAGGGGTCCCGTGGCGAAGTGGGCAGGGCTTGAGGAGACGTGGGTCTTAGTCTACACTGCTTCTCCCTTGCCTGCTCTGAGCCTCAGTTTCTTCATCTGCACACTGAAGAGACCGTCACGTTGGCTGATTTTCAAGCCAGTATCTGTCTGGAAAACAAAAGACAGTAACGGACACAGGCTGAGACAGAGGGACCCCAGAGGTAATGTGTGACCTGGGCTCTAAAGGTTAAGTGTGAGTTTGTGGGACTAGAGAGAAAGGCAGGCATGGAGTGAGTTTCTGAGCCTGGGAAAAGCCTGTCCAAAGGAGGTGGCCAGCGAGCAGAAGGATGGGAACAGGGGTGGCTCTGAAGTCACGAGGGCTGAGCGGTGGGTGACCCAGCTTACACCGCTCAGCTGGGCGGTCACCGGTGAACCAGCCGTCCCGGTTTGCTCCCTGTGAAATGGTAGGACACCCTTCACGGGTGCGGAGGTGAGGTGAGAGGCCCCACAGTTCCCAGCCAGCCCAGCGCTGTGGGAGTGAGCCCCACCACCATCCTCTCCATCACTGTCAGCAAAACGCTGAGCATGCCGCACTCACGGGCAGGCAAGTGACGTGGTGCCCACCCACCCAGAGGGCAGCACAGGTGTGGCCGATGTGTCTCAGAGAGCAGAGCTGGTGGAGTGGGGGTGGGGCCCCAAGAGGAGATAAAGCAACCAGGTGGGAGAGACCAGGCAGGGCCTGCGGAAACAGCGTAATTTTGAAACCATGATGAGGTCTGCAGGACTTTAAGCAAGGAACTGGCATGATCACATGGCAGGCAGAGACAGGTCGGGATGCAGGGGACGGCCTGGGGAGAGGAGACGCCGCCCTGGCTGTCGAGGAAGGCAGGGAGGTGTGAAGACACCAAGGAGCTGACGGCTGCACCATGGAACTTGGTGGCTGCTTGGAAGCAGAAGAGGGACAGGAAAGAATTCAGGAGGTGACAGATCGGCACTGTATAGATGGGTGAATACGAGGAGGCAGGCACAGAGCACAGCTTTGAGCAGGAAGCTGCTTTGTATCAGCTCATATATAAAGTGTTGCAGAATCCACTGTTTGAAGCAAATGTAATTCAACCTCTTCCTCAGAGCCCGTGCTGACTGCTCAATACTCCCCCAAGGAAGAGACCCCAACTTTATGTTCAAGAATGCTTGCAGTCTGCATATTCTAAAATACTCAGAACTTCATGATTAAATGGAAATTATTTTATGTGTTGTCCTCTGGGAACCCGTGTGGGTTGTTGTGAGTTTAGGATCTGGGTGACCTCTATCTCCTCATCTTTTTAGCAAGAGGGCTGGAGACTTGGATACATCATGTTTTTCCTCCACATTTTCTTTTTTTTTTAAAACCTCTGAGTTGAGGTAATTGAGTTAGATGCTCTGGGAGTTTCTATCCAGCTCTAACATTTCTTGTGTGGAATTAGATGTCCCCGTGATATCTGGAGCACCAGAAAGCATGTTTCATTAGATTTACTTACAGTAATGAATATGTTGTCCATTTGCTGAGTTGTGTTATCTAATAGGATAAGTTTCCCTCTAAACCTAACACATGGTTTAAATTACTAGGTTGCTTAGATTTGAGCCCAGACCTGCCAAATACTAGCTTGGAAACTTGGACCTATGACTGAGCTTCTCTGTGATTCTGTTATTTTTCAGAAGCTGCTGGGGCAATAAACAAATATGTCTCTAGTAAAGGTGGAGCAGTAAGTTGCTGTGCTGGGCTTCAGTTCCTTCAGTTCTCTCTCCAACCTGTGCTCCCCATCCCAGAACCAGGAAGATTTGGTCTTAGTTCCCTGCCTGTCTTCATCTTCCTAACCCTGAACTGCCACCAGGAGCCCCAGGGTTTGGTAGATGCTTCAACCCGCAGGCTCTGCCTTCTCCATCTCACTCCACCCACAGCTGCACCCCAGAAGCTGGGAGCTGAACCTGCCATAGCCCAAACCTGTCACCACTATTCATTTTAGGAACAGTGTTTACACTGAAAATTCAACTCATTGGAACAACATCCAGTCACCATAGATGGCTGGACCCAAACTTCAACCTTTTCTTTAAACAAATTGAGCAGCTACAGTATCTCCCTCCTAACCGTCCATGACACCTGAGGGTCCACCACAAACTTCCATGTTAAACAAGCTTGTCTTAGTCACTTTCTCACCATGAGGCAAAATGAGCAACACCCACAACTTAAAGAGAAAAGGTTTATTTTGGCTCATAGTTTGAGGCCATTTCAGTCCATAGTCAGCTGGTTCTGAAGCAAAGTGGAACGGAAGGGGCAGAGGAGGAGAGCTGTGCACTGCATGGTGGAAAGGAAGCAGAAAGGGGTTGAGGGAGGAGACAAGAGATAGACCCTTGCAAGCCACATTCCAGGTGACCCTCTGTTATGATTTGTGTCTAAACATCCCCGCAAAGCCTCATGCTGTCATAGATGGGCAGGCTTTTTAGGGGTGGCTGGATCGAGGGTGTATGATGCTGTGATCAAGGGTGTGTGGTTAGAAAATCAGTTCACTGATTGGTTTGACACACTTCTGGCTAGGATTAAGGGTGTATTACACTGCACTACAGGGTGTATCTCACTGCCCTAGGTCAGGCAGCCTGCATAAAACGTAAGCGACAGAAAGAGGCTTGTCCCTCCCTCCCTTGTTGCTTGTGCTATCTTGTGGGTACCATGAACTGCTCTCCTCTGTGATGTCCCTGTGCCAAGCCACCCTACCTTGGAGCCAGCCAATTATGGACTGAACTCTCTACAAATTGTGAGCCAAATAAGCTTTCTCTCCTTTAACTTTGGGTTTCTGGTATTCTATCTTAGCAGGGAGAAAAGTAACTAAGACACCCACCTCCTCTGACCAGGCTTCACCTCCCCACAATCACACCCAACTCCAAACACATCAGTGGGCCACTCCACCAGTGAGAGTCACACTCATATGATCCAATCACTGCCAAAACCCTACCTGTGAGCATATGAGGCTTTGTGGGGATATCCAGACATAACCATAACAAAGCCCTACCACAAAGATAACCAAGTTTTTATTAGCTAATGTGTGATCACTGTCTGAATCCACAAGAATAACAGACCAAAGAATGAACCTTTGTACAAATGGGTCAAGTACCAGAGATAGCCAGTAGACAATAATTTCTAGGACAACCCAATTTTCCTACAGGTTCAAATCAGGTTAAGAAGTCAAAGCACTGAGTTCAGGGGCATGAACTTCATCTAGGAGTTCTGCTCTGTGGACCTCATAGGACTACAGAAACACAACATCAAATGAACTCAATAATTAATGAATACAAAGTCTCAATGAGTATAAGTGTGGAATCAGTTCTATGAATCAAGATCTTCTTTGGTGCTTTTCCTGAGTGTCCAAATTCCATGGTAATATGTTAGCCAAAATACCATACCAGCGGGGAGTAAAACACCTCCATGGGTGTTAAGCATGTGTGTAGGATACACTGAAACAGATCAAGTAGCAAACAGAATCTCTTCCTCACTACCCCTATCAGCCCTTAGCCCACCAGACCACAAAAGAACAAATGTTCTGTAAGACCCGCTTGGGCTATGCCACTCACCCTCTGCATGCCAGAAGCCAGAGAGGACCCAGCTCTCTCAGTGCCCAGGAGAACAGCATGACCAGAGCACTGGCCTGGGGAGGGCTGTGTCCTCAGCCTGATTAAGGTTGAGATGGCTTTGGAGGACCACGTTCTTCAGGGGGCCTCGGGACACTCACCCTTCCTAAAGGACACCGCATTCTGCTTCATGCCTTGAAGAACTCTCAGTCCCATCAGGGGTCTGGTACTCTGCAACTGGGAGGCTGGAAGGCATTTGAAAGATGTAGGATTCTGACTGGGATCTGATTCTAGGAGTGAGAGAGTATGGATGCGTTTCTGGGACTGCACACTGAATCATTTGACGAGTCTCTGCTCCTCGGCCTCTGATTCCTCCTCAGCCCTCCAGTCCCCTCCCTCTCCAGCTCCCTAGAAACCCAGCCTTGGGTCACCCAGGAGCTGCAGCTGGAGGCTGTGGGAAGAGCTGATCCCTCAGACACCGGCTGGGAGGAGCGCGGGGGGCAGTCACGTGGCTGAACAGCTCCTACTTCAGCCCACCGTTAGGAGTGCTTGGCCTTGGTCACGGCGCTTGGCCTTTCAGAGACTTACCACCCCTGGAGGGAAGGAAAGTCAAGGGTAGCAGCAGGGTCCCTGGCAGTGCCCTGTGCCCCACTCTGGTGAGGACCGAGTGTGCTGCAATGTTTGAACTGCACTCAGAGAGGACGGTGTGTGTGCAGCGACTGGTGGGAACCAAAACTCAAGAAAGTGGTACTTGGAGAATGGTCACAGTGGCACTCAAGTGTCCTCCAGATCCAGTGCCTAAGGTGGACCTCTCTCGTCCACCCCAGACGAGAGAGGTGTAAAACAGTGGCTTCTTCTGGGCAAGCCTCCCGCCTCTCACCTCCATAAGTCTGATGCCCAGCATAGCACTTGACACCTAGAATGCTCAGTGAGCAGGCAGATTAATAAAGGAGGGGGTCTGTCAAAAGACAGGGAAAAGAAAGCCCTGATAATGGATGTGTGGCATTTACTGAATGCTAGGCATGCAGAGCTAGCACTTAAATAGACCCCTGGGACCCTCACCTTGGCTCTGAGCAAAGGCCCGGGGGAGGCACATCTCTGTGAAAACCAGCGAGGCACAGAGAAGGGCATTCCTTGTCCCATGGTCACTCGGGAGCAGAGTTGGGACCTAAACCCAAGCAGCCTGACTCAAGCATGCACTTAACACCATACATACCATCACCTTTAGAGAGAGAGATTTGCTGGGTTTTTGAAAAAGCAATTCATGCTGACTTGAGCAAAAACCAGATGTGCGGCACCCTTTTCCGTCCATCCATGCCTTGTGACAAGGTCCATGGGTGGAGGATAGCACTTCTCCAGGAAAAGGACACCGCATGTGGGAATTGGGCACAAGGATCTTGGAATGTTTTGTACTGATAATTGTAATTTGTGTAGTTCACATGTGTATGTTTTTATGTAATGCTCAATATGGAGTTGAGGGTGGAGACTCCAGGGGGGTTGCTGGAGGCCCTCTAGATAACCCCTTTGTGAGGACTGGTTGTGGGGTTTTGCCTTCTGTGAGTAGTGTGAGAGAGTTTATGCGGGAGCT